>PVIY010003327.1:83200-114835 GCA_004026745.1 Myrmecophaga tridactyla | reverse complement strand
GGGGCGCTTAAGCAAAATGCGTGTTAAAACCGGGGCACCCCAGCAGGCTGGCGCCGAGTTAATGGGCTCCTGTGGGACAACCTGTATGGGCACTGGATGTGGCAAGCTGGTGAATCATGCTTATAACCGGTCCTCAGTTCACGGAAACCTTCAAGCAGTGTTTGTCAAAGATGGGGGTGGGGGTCGGGTGGGAGGGCCCTTGGTGAGGCAGGGTAGCGGCCAGGCGCATCTTGCATCTCACCGGGTACTGACCTTGGTATGTTTTCATGTTTATCTAAAAAAGATAAAAGGTATGATTACTCAGGAATGAAAACATGGGTAACATTCAAACAGAGGAAAGCAGAAACAGCAGTTTAAGTCTATGAGGGAAATGTAAACCAGCCCTGAGAAACGTTTGACATTGCCTCCCTCTCGGTAGAGGTCATGGTTGTATTCTATTGAAACAAATAGGAGTGACCCGGCAGCCGGTTTTGATCACGGGGAACTGAGCTTTCCTAGGTGCACACTAGTCTCACTGACAGAATTTGTAAGATCCTAAAATGAACAACATGGTTCTAGCCTGGACAAATGGCCTCAAATTATCTAAACTGCAGAGTTATTAGATTGAGGGGGTTAGGGCAGCAAAGCAGAGAAAACAAAACAGTTTGATTAGGTTAAATGTAGGTAAAGCTGTGTTCTGCCCCAGAAAGATCAAGTAAGGCTCCAGGAAAATGTAATATAGGAAAACTCGGAGGCTTTTTTGTACAAAGTTGAAAAGGTGGGACGTTAGAGAAGCATATCATTTTCCTAGGAGAAACTAAAGGTCAAATTGCCTTTTGAGCCCAGGTATTCTGTTTGTCACTTGAAGTCTTCAGAGATAACCAGTTTGGTTAGTCAATTCAAAGTTGAATTCTGACCATAAAAATTTCCTTTAGGAAATGCAGTGTTAAAAAAATGGCAAGCTCACGTTGCTAAGAAGGGGCTTATAGAAGTGTCCTCAGTATCATGGGAATGCAGTGCGGTTTATGCAAAGTTTCTTCAATCACAGGTTTTCCACTGACGAACAGCCCCTGCCAAAAGTAGTTAAATAAAAGGATCAATTTTTCATTTGACACAAAGTAAATCGTTACTTTCTTCTGGGATGCAGCACCTTTTCCCACTGTGGGCTCCACTTCCCATCATGCCCTTGACCTTAGAGGTCAGCTGTCATTGGAAGATGAAGCTCTGAATAAACAGAAAAGACCCTGCGGTGTCCCTTATCTCTGCATTTTGCCTCAAATCTCCGGGCGGAGCTTTAAATTATTCATCCACTAGTGCTCTCTCGGAGTTACACATCTCCATCACCCACTCCCCCTTCCACCTCCCGGTTTGTGAGCGAAGGCGGTATCCTTGGGAACCTTATCTAAGATCGCAGATTCAGGCTCCAGAAATGAAATAAAAGAGGAAATTGGCTGTATTAGCATAAGAGGAGTCAGCCTGGAGTTGAATACACCCATCGCCCAGGAGCACACTGGCCTCCCTTATCAGTAGCATTTGATCACTGCTTTCTTTTTATATACATACACACATATATATATATATATATATATATATACATTCTTTAATTCCGTCCAGCCCACTCCTTTTGTTCCAACTCATATGAGGGAACATATGAAATAAGGGCAGATGGCAAGGTCCTGAATAGTTTTCAACACTTCCAACCTTTTCTAGGTTCAATAATAACAGCATAAATAAAATGCTCATTTTAAGATAGCTTTTATAGCATAACCCCTCTTTCCTACCCCCAGGAAAAGAGTGGTTATTGCGATTTCAAGGAGGGGAAAATCTGTAAATAGTCAAAGTTTGATTTGACAGATGTGGCAGCAAAAAGCCACAGTATCATTCAGGAACATAATCTGAGGAATAGCTTAAATACAGTAATGCATTTTCCCTTTTTTGGTGGAAAAACAGGTAGCAAACTAGGATTTTTTTTTTCTGCATGCACATATATATTTTTTCTCATTTTATCCTTGAAAATTATTCTTCAATATAAAGCATATGCTCTGATGCAGGCAGCATGTTGCCATGATTATTTTATCCATATATAGAGAAGCCCCCCAAAAGTTTTAAAATTGGATCTCATCAAAGTGCTCTGTGCTCATAAATACACATTTTAACAATTAAAAATACACTATTTGTTTATAAGTTCATTTTTCTAAGTCCTTTTAATAATGCAAAGGATCAAGAATCCTGGGTCAATATTCTTTTATTTCATGCTTAAACTTTTCTCCCCAAATTCATCGAACATCAGCTCTAGTTTTCGCTGAAAGGATAAAAAGCAGTCAAAATATCAGACATTGATTACTTAGGCAAGTTTATGAAAACTTTCACTTTAGATATCACTAGTCTTTTATATTGTTCATTGCTGCAGAGCAGATGACAGACAGGATTCCCTAGTTTTGATATCTCTTGGTAAATATTTATGACATTTTCTTCAGAATTCACTACCCTGTGCTTCTTTAAGCAGAATAATAATTGGCATGGCTTCTTTGAAGTCTGTGTTGAATACTAATGTTGATATAGGACTTGAAGATTTGCCTTCCACTTGCACATTCTCATTTTGTTTAAGGCCCATTGACAACTCTCTAGAGTAAATAAAATTGCATCTCCTCACACCTGCCATTAATTAAAAATGAAAAAACTCAGTCGTAGATTGAGTGATTTACAGGAGATTCTTCAGTAAAGGATAAAGGCATAACTCTGGCTCAGGTCCCCTCCTTCCCATGGCTGTCACCTTGACTTTCCTGGGGAATCCTATTCTATTGCTTTAGTCTAAGTAATCAGAAGAGTGAGCACCTTCACTCCTAGAGCCTGTGGAGAAACTGATGAGTGACATAATGTTAAACCAAAAGCTATAGGCAGAAATCAGCAGAGTTAAGAATGGGGCCCAAACTTCCAATTGTGTAATGTTGTGCTTTCTCAGAAGAATTCCCGAGATATAAAAAAGTAACTGATGATTCAATCTCAGAAAAACAAAACAGAGCCTGTTGGATAAAATGAACTGTTAATATTTTTATTATCTCTACACAGCCCTGTGAATGTTGCAGTAAAGAAGGAAATAATTAAGTTATTGTTGCAGTATAAAGGTTCACTAATCTAGACTCTCAAAGTAAACGAGAAATTTATTTTCAAAGTCAGTGGCAAGAGAGTGAAATAAATAATTGAGATTCTACAGATTATTTTCTCATAATCGACTCTTCTACAAATGTTTACTCAATGCCTCTTATGTACAGGCCTAAGAGATACAGAATAAACAAATGTTTACAGTGGAAGCACATTTTCAAGGACATAACTTTACCTATACACAAACATGTCTCAAATTTAAATAGTATGAAAGGACTTAAATTAAAAAGTAAAAACGCACTGTGCTACACCACCTTCTGTCCTGTTCTTCATAATCAACCACCTTTCACAGATTCTGTTTGTATTTGTCTACATGAATTCAAGTTCCATCTTTCCTCACTAGCATATCCTGTGAAATTTAGATCAATTTACCTACTTTCCAATGTTCTAATTATAGTATCTTACTCTTATTAAGCAGTTCTTTAACAGGCATTATTCCAATCACTTTGTGTGTTATAGTGCATTTAACTCTAAAAATAACCATATGAGATAGGGATAACTTATTTGTCCATTTCCCAGCTGAAGAAATTGAATTTCAGAAAGTTTAAGCAATTACTTAAACTCAATTTTGTCATGTGTACAATGTATATACCATAAAATATAAATAGTATATACATACTTGAAAAAGGTTTTTTTGAGCCATTTTTAATGAAGTATATGTGCATGAAAAATGTAGTGTATCCAAAGGAAGAATGGCAAGAAATATCAATCTAATGTGTTTCCATCTCTAAATGTTTAAGATTTTGTGTACACTTAATCATTATCTTAGGTAAAGGTGGGTGTTCTCATTGCAGTAGAATGACTACAGATGTTTGTTACACTGCAATTTTCAAGCATGTTATATATTACAATTAATCTGTTTTTACGTGTGAGGGTAGACCTCTATGTTTTTACACATCTTTCTCATCTTACATTGTAATATATTATGATATGTTACTGCACGCGTCTCAGTGCTCTACCAGTGGGTTCACAGTTCATAGTCTTGATGTGGAACTTTTCAACTCATCCAACTTGGTATCCAGTAAACACTTGTGATTCATATACTCAAGTATCTCTTCTGTTCTGAGTAATACTTATTATTTCATTGATAATTCTGTCCCATATATTTTCCTTCTTTCATCTTAGAATTCCTAGTAGTCTCTTTTTTAGTTTCCTGGAAATATCCTCTCTAGGTCTTCTGTTTTATCTTGTATTTTCAGTCTCTCTGTTCCATATTCTAGCACATTTTCTTGAATGTATCTTCTAAATCTGTTTGCGGCACTTTTTTTTTTTTTGACCATTTACCTTTTTATTTCTTTGAGCTCCTTTTTCATAAACATCCACTCTCTTTCTCTCTTTTGTTCTCATGTGTGTGTATATGTATGTGTTTTATCTTTTAATTACTCTGAGGATGCTACTTAGATTTTTCTCTGGTTATCATCCACACCTCCTTTATTTCTTTCCTTTTTAGTGCTCTCAGGATGAGGCGAGATGAACTCATGCCTCTAATCTGCCATTTTGAGGAAGAAACTTCTTTAGAACTCTTATATTTTTAAAAGTTGTGAGCTAAGAGGATTGATTTGATTAGGTAATTCTGGTTAACAACCTGTTAACAAGATGAAATTTACCACATGTAATGTTAAAGTGCCATTTTGTATTATTGTTTGTATTTCTTAAATATTTTTCCACTGTTACCATGTAGATACATTCACAAATATAAAGAAAAATATCAAATCCTCAAATTAAAAGTTAAAATGGTAATATAAATATTGCTGTCTGAGGTAACAACATTAAGGCAAAAATGAACTGGGCTTCAGTGCCTCATAGAATGCAAAATTTACAGTGCTGGGGCAACTGAGTTTGTGAGTATGCCATGTGTATACAAATAAATATAAAATAAAATTATGAATAAGAAATAGGAGGATGAATGTCTGTATGAAAAATTTATTTTATTGAAGCGATGTCATATAAGTCTAATCCTTGCTTTAATGCATTTTCTGATATCTTTCAAAAAATTCTGTAAGACCATTAAGTAAAATATAATAATTTTTGAGTGAACATCTATGACTCCTTCAGGAAACTGAACGAGGATTTTCAGTAAAAGAACAGAAGAATTATTTGCAATACAAAATATTGCTTAGTTACTATTGTTGCATAAGTGAAAGAAGAGATAAAAACTATAGACTGTGGGAAATTACATTTAAAAAAGAAAAAGTGGCATGGATCATTTCCAAGAATCTTGGTAAAGGTTGCCTGTATATTTGTGTGTGTATGTGTGTTTCAGAGAGCAGAATTAGCTACTGAATTAGCTATTTTTATGAAATGACACTGTGGCCCTTGCCCCTTCATGAGGAAAAGCATTTCCTCTCATGTGTACATGTGAGCAGATATGTTGCTTTACACCGTGGTTGCAACCACTGATGAACAGAGTAAGAATTACCTCAGTATATATATATGGTGAACTTAGCAGGGGAAAGTGCTTGTCTTGGTTGGCCAGAGTTGCTGTTACAAAGTACCACAGAGTTGGCTTAAAGAACAGAAATATATTGTCTCACAGCTCTGGAGGCCAGAAATCTGAATCAATGTGTAGGCAGGGCCAAGCTTCCTCTGACGTCTCTAGAGTTCTGGAGGTGGCTTATGGTCCATGGTGTCCTTTGGCTTGTGGCATATCTCAACCTTTGCCTCCATCACATGGCTGTCTCTCTCCTTCTTATTGATTGTGTCCAAATTTCCTCTCCTTATAAGGATACCAGTCACTCAGATCAGTGCCCAGCCTAACCAGTTTGGCCTCACCTTAACTAATAACATTTTTAGAGATCCTATTTCCAAATAAATAGGGTAATATTTCATGGGCTTGGAGGTTAGGCCTTGAACCTGTCTTGGGCAACATCTTTGATTTGTTTATTCTGGAACACCTAGACTTCAGAGGGGAGAATTGACTTCCAGTTGCTGACATGGTGAGAACTCTGATAATAGCCTGGAAACGGGCTTCAACGTCAGCATACATACAAAGATTCCTAAAAGGTGAAACATTCGAAGTGATCGTTTTCAGTCTTAGGATACACAGTAACAAGTACCAAACAGTGACACACACACTAAGAAGATAAACCTATCTCTGAACCTCCGGGGACAAAAGAGTGGCTGGGGCAGGGGGACAGGTGGTCCAGGATGAGCTCCAGCACTGAGGAATCACCAGGATCTGTGTACCAGGTAAAGGCCTTGCCAGGAGACTAATATGAACAGCAGTTCAAGGCCCTTCCATACACAACTTTATTAGAGTGAATAGGTGAAAGTTCATAATTTACCACTTAATCATGCTTCAGGACTAAATGGATACAGTAAAAGTTTTGCTCTATGGGCAAATTGCACAGTATAGACCCTTTTACTGTATTATGAGAAGAAATAGACCATGAATAGAAGACTAACCTTTCCCAAACTTCCAAACAGGAAGATCTTTTAAGGGAAACCGTACCCACATCAGATTTTCTACAAGAAATAAAATTAAAACTTGAGAGCAAAAACCACAAATTCAAGCAGCTTTTTACAAGTGGATTATTCAACTTAATTTTATATAATATATTGATTTTGAAACAACATGAAAATATCAGAGATTAAAATATCACATTTTTAATGGCCAAATAAAGATATCGATAATTATTTAGATGTCCCAAATAAAAAATTGTATTACTACATGGGTAAGTTAAAGATTCATGAAAATTACTATGAATTTGGCACTCAGAACCAAATTAATGATTTATCATTATTAATTCCCTTATTTTTGATCAGTGTGTTTTCTGTAGAATAGTCTACATATTTTTGTGTTATTGGAAGGCAATAAGGAAATATTAGGTGCTTAATTGTGGTCCATAACACAGATCCAATTTAGAATGACTACTTCCTGAAATAAACAATAACACTTGAACTGTTATTATGAGCCAAGACTGTCATTGTTCACCTCCTTTGAGCTAGTATCAATTAGCTTGGCAATCAGGCCTCAATTCCTGTCTGCTCAGCTTCAGCCACAACTAGGGTAAATTTCCAAAGTGAAGTTATCTGTCTAGTCCCTGCCACACATTACACTCATAACAGACTTGCACAGAGGTGGACAACTCCTTCCTTGTTTTTATATGGTAGTTATAGAGGACCAGAAACTAGAACAAGGGAAACCAAAGCAAGGTTGTCATCATCCTTATATTATTTCCATGTGTTTTTTTGGATTTACTTCTGAGTCCACCAACTCTTTATTTACACATCCAAGAAAAAAAAGAAAGAAAAATTGATGTTCTCTATGAACTCTGGGGAGCTTAATGCTTCTACAACAACCTATCAGTATTACTATAATTATTATTATTATTTGGAAAGGCATTCCATACTGAGCTCTCTGAAACAAAGAGTATCAAATTAAAATTCATTAGTTCTGTTCCTTCTCCACTCTTCCTCCTTTTCCAGTTTTGAGAAACCAGGCAAGATTTCTTCTCAATGTAGCTCTTCCATGAAGCATCTGGCTTGTCTAAACCAAGTGAAGTTGTTCCTGTAACTTACGGGCCATCCACTCATTGTGCAGAATCAGAATTAACTCTCACGTGGTCTTACTATGACCCTCTCCAAAGTAAATTCGGGTTGAACTACTGTTGAACATGCAGACCCCACAGTAAAAGGGCAAAAAGTTCACCCAACAACAGCTCTATGCCTCTGTGGTAAGGAAATGACTCATGACTATCAAACACTTTATTCAGTTTAAGGCAGATGTGGATGAAACAAAGAGTGGGAGAGGACAAAAATTGGGCTGAGTTTTCCCATCACTGCAGTCTGATTCATGGCCTCATGTCAGTGAAATGTTGTCAGAAGACTACTTGTTTGTGGCTCTTTGTTACTCCTTCCCCCTGACCCCAGCATCCTAACTGCTGTAATGCTATCAAGCAAGGGTCACTGCCATAAGGAATATATAACTTCTAGAAATAACAAACAAGACTATTGGACCATAACTAACAATCCAGTTTTATAGAAGGAGCACACGGGATTGGGGGGGGACAACTGAGACATGGGGACATCACAGATGTGTCACCCGGAAGTTCTGTCCTCATGGGGCACTGGTTTGATGGAAGAGACAACACTTCTAAACAGAAAACAGCTGAAAACAATAAGGCAAGCTAGTTGTGAGCTAAATGATGAGGGGCCAACTAAGTACAGTAGGCATTTAAAAGAGGGAAATAAATGAGTGTTGGCTGTCAGGGAAATCTATGCCCTCTGAGGGGATTTTTAGAATCCTTAAATGGGACAAAGCAGCTGGTTATCCTATACATTTCCCTCATTCTCTTTAACTTTGGCAGGAGAAATTTCAACTGTCCACTTCCCTCAGGCCATTAGGCTCAGTGGTGTGAGAGCAATGAAGCTCTCTTTTCACATCACTTAGATGCAAAATCCTTGCCAACTCCTGCAGTGCTGCGTGTGCATGTGTATCTGCCCACAAGTGTTTTTTCTCCCTCATGCTGCTGCATGAATCAAAGGTGGCATCATAAAGACCCTGAAATTTGCATGATTTGCGACAGGTGCACACGCATTCGCAAGGCCAATGGCAGCTTAAACAAAAAGAGCAGCTGTCCTAATTCCCAGCTCCCTGGCTCTGGTCTCCCAGCAGCCTCTCCTTCCTCTTTCTCTAGTGCCTACTACGTCACCTGCACTGACTCTCTTTAAAGTAACAGTCCCCAAATACTTCAATATAAACTATTCTTCTATTCCATACATTTCTCTCCATAATGTAATCATCCTGATATGTATTCCTGATAAAGTTTGAATATATCATCTTATGAAATGAACCTGTACCAATATACGTAGTTATTAAACATATACTAATTAGGGAATAAAGTCCTCTTAAGGCATGAAATCATTTCCTTTCTTCAGAAGGTTCCCAGGATGGGGTATGTCAAAAAGAGCTTAAAAGGAGCTCTCTTATATTGGAATGAAAAGATGGAAGGACTTTTGCTTCTAGCAGAGTTAGAGAAAAAGAAATGGGAACAAATAAAAAAAAAAAAAAGCAAATATATGACATAATGGTTTTCGATCATTGGACATCAGGAAGAACAAGGCAGAGAGAGGATTGCTTCAGCCAATTGCCTGGAGAGAGTTTCTAGGCCATATTGCAGGAAGGAGGGATTCAGGTGGATCCTATTGGTCTCCTTGAGTTGAAGACATGGAGTTAGGAATCCAGGGAAGCTAAGGTAGTGAGAGTTTGCAGGAAAAGTGGTAGAGAAAAACAGAGCTACCAAGGGGTAGAGCTCCAGAGATCTTGGAGAATCTCCCTCAAGTGTTTGACTGAGTACTGATCAGGGCACATAACCTAAAGAATTAATATACTTTGTCTCTCCACTGCCCAGATTAGAAAAGCTTTGTAATTGAAAAGACATTGTTTAGAGTACTCAGTAAGGTCTTATCTTGATAGAAGGGAAAAATATAGCTCTGTACTAGGCTTCTCTGATTATACCTACAAAAACTTAATGATAAGTCTCAAAATGTTCATGCTATTTCCAAGAGACTGATCTTGTGTCCCAGACTAAAGCTCAATAATTTTAAAAGAATATAAAACTATTTTATATTCTTTTATTATTATTTTTATTATTATTTTATAAAAATATAAAATTATCTATCATCAAACAAGGCAAAATTCACAATTTTTGGCACACTATCAGAATTACTAAATATTCAAAGAAGCCCCCTTTCTCTCTTTCTTTGTTAGAAGCAAAAGTCCTTCCATCTTTTCATTTAAATATAGGAGAGCTACTTTTAAACTCTTTCAATCTCCTCATCTATGACCCATAATGAGGAGGAGAAAACCAAACCAATCAAAACAGGACTAGAAATGATAGACGATAGCAAAGAACAATGTTAGAACAATTACTATACTTTACTCTGTAAGCTTAAGAAGGTAGAGGAAAGAATAAACATGTTAAGTAGATACGTGGAAGATATAGAAACAATCTAAATCAAACATCTAAAGATGGAAGAGTTGAGAAATAAATCGGAAGGTATAGTAGATGAAATAATGCCTCACCCCAAAGATATCCACATCCTAATCCCCAGAATGTGTGAATATGTTACTGTACATGGTTAAAGGTACTTTCCAATGAGATTAAGTTAAGGACTTTGATATGTGTAGGCACTCTTTAATTATCTGGGTGGGTCCAATATAATCACAATGGTCCTTAAAACTGGAGGAGAGGGTCAAAAGAAGAGAGTAGGAAGAGATAGGACAGTGGAAGCAGTGTCAGAAGTCTGCTCTGTTACTTTGAGGAATACAGTCCAACCAATACCTCGATTTTAGCTGAGTAATGCTAGTGTTGGATGTCTGAACTACGTATCTACAACAGAATAAATTTTTATTGCTTTAAGCCACCAAGTTTGTGCTAATTTGTTATAGCAGTGGTAGAAAATGAATGTAGATTGGATTAATAGCAGATCAGGCGCTGCAGAAGTAAAGATATTTGTGGACTTGAAAATGTGGTAATAGAAACACTTTAAAATAAAACTGAGAGGAGAAAAGTCTGAAAAAATGCATCTGCAGTAAGCCATGTGTCAACTTCAAGTGGCTTAATACATATCTATGAGGAGCCTCTGAGGATAGGAGAAAGGATGAGAACAGAAACTGAAGAATACTATGGCACATTTCAAATGACAGTACATTCATTGTCTTAAGGAATTTATGATGTACTTTAAAGTTTCATAACATCTGGTCAGCTGTAAACGTTGTATGACAAATTGATTTTGCAATTCCCACTTATTTACATATTATATTTCATTATAGTTTATTCACAAAGAGTTTTTAGCAAAGATTTTCATATTTGATCTCTATTAACATAAATCTAATGTATAGGTGGCAAGTGCAAAAGTTCTATACCAAAACATATGAACTTAGATAATTTCCACTTTAAGTCTTAAAAGATATCTTTGTGAAGTAGTGGATGGAAAGAGAGCTCATGGGAGTAGAGATTATTATCTCATCCTGAAAAGCAGTGGTAATATAAAAGTTGTCATTGGAACACTTACAAAGAAAAAAATAAATGAAAATTTGTCCCTTTTCACCCTTTTTGCTTCTTTCTCACCAAATACTGCTATCTTTCTCTTCTTACTACAATGGTCCCATATTTTTATTGTAGTCGCATTTGGAACTTTGACAAAGAAAGATAGCAACCAAAATGTTAAAGTTTTCTTATTCATTGACATCCTTTTTTTTTTTCAATGTTTAAACAAATTCATACTTGGGAAGATTTAGATTTAACACTACTGCCCATGTTTTTGAAATTATATTAAATCAAACTACTTTTCATTAATATGTGCAGCCCATTGGAATTTGTCAAGACAGAACAATTGTAAAACTCTGTGATCTTTACGTAGGGTTCTAACTGAGGCTGCGTGAAATACATGCCACACCCCTGTCCCCTTCCTTCTCTGTTTTAATATGGGATCTGATGCTGGATTTTTGCCAAACAAAAGCTTATGAAAGAGACAAACATTTACCTTGAGTCATACCACCTAATAACATCTATGGTAGAAATTCAGAGCAGAGTTCAGACTTAGGAAAACTTAATTTTTCTAACTTGAAAAGCTAGCAATTTTTTTTCTAGTTTGAAAACTAGCTTTCCAATGCTTCATTCTTTTGCAGATTGGTCTTTCAAAGGGGATCTCAGAAATTCACTATTCCGCAGCATATGCAAACAGTTTTAAAAGAAACAAAAGCATTTTCAGAGCTGCTTTTTGTGGATAAAGTTAATACTAATCTGCTTACTTAAGCTTTTAAAAGAAAATATTAAAATATTAATTTAAATTTTATTCCACAGTATTTGTAGAAATGAACGGTTTCCTAATAAACTTATCAAAGTATATTGCTCACTTTAATGGCTTATAGTGCAGAAAAAAAAATCTATGTATAGCTAATGATAGCTAATCCTCTTTTCTATAATTTGGATGATTTAATTTCATTAATGAGTAGGTAGAACAGCAAAACTGAGTCTGAGTTTTAACTAATCAAACTAAAGTGGAGTAGTAGCTAAAGTTTGAGAAAAATATGGTGCATTTGCTTTAATAATTACTCTGCAGATTTTTAAAAATTTGTTCCTACCAAGCAATAAAATATATATCCATAACATGAAAAGTGTTAGAATTTGTTATCTTTGACTGGCCTACTTAAAATAATAGACACTTATCGATAACTTTGGGATGTGAACATACGTTCACAAAAAAGAAAAGGAACAAAAAGAGCAGTCTTTAAACAGAGCATATCCAATACCAGGCAGAGGAATGATGCTGCAAATATTTTTATATTAAAAAAAAATACAAAGTTAGCTGAAATCCAGCACTCCAAGAATATTTCCTGTCATTATTTTTCCTTTTAAAATATACTGGAGGGCCACGGTTGCTCAGCAGGTAAGAATGCTTGCCTGCCATGCCCGAGGACCCGGGTTCGATTCCCGGTGCCTGCGCATGTTAAAAAAAAAAATACATATATATATGTATATGTATATATATATACTGGAGCCACCCACCATAATAAGGCAATGCAGCTTCTGTTACTATGAGAAATAAGAGTCAGAGAATTCATTTCCTTTGAGTAGATCTCCTCTCCTGTATTAAGGCTTCAGATAGGAGGGCACAGGTGATACCTAGAGCCATTAATTGTGGGTCTAATCAGCCTATTTTGTATGTCAGATTTGTAATCCTGATTATTTAGCATTTACCAATCCAGATGTACTCAATTACGTTATAGCTATGAAATACTTTTCCTTAACCTCCTAAAGGAGTTAAATGAGCCTAATCCAAGAAACATCTTACTATTTGTCATTATTCTCTTCTTAGTCATAATGATTCAAATGATTAATTCCACATGCTACTTTCAGAAGTAAAAATAATAATATGGATGGTTATAAAAATTCTGTTATTAGAATCCTGCCTCTCCATCCAGTTTGTTTCTCTACCCTCCCACCTAGTTAGGGCCCATGACAGTCCTTCCACTATTGCCCGAGTGGTACAGTGCTATATTATTTTAATGGGCTACTGTCTTCTCCCTTTCTGACATTTTTCCAGGAGAATAGTTTGGAAAAGGCTCCCATTTTGTGCTCCAGGCTGTCATTCCACAAAATATTGCTGAAAGCACAAGAACTGGCTAAGCAAGTATTTGGATTCAAAGAAGGAAGTGATGCATTTTGAGAAGAGGGGTGCAGTGAAGAAATTAGAATATTTCTTGCCTTCATACTGAATTGTTAAAGAAGCAGTTAATAATTATTGTGTCAAGTAGTGTTATTTTCTTGGACTATTTTTTCATTCAAAAGAAGAGTAAGTCAGTATAGCGAAAATATCCATTAGAGTGATAGCCACAAGTAACATGGGTGTTGAGAGGGAGAGGGTGGAAGTGGCCCAGACCTGAGAAGTAGACATGGTACAGTTATTTGGGGCTGGATAAAGTGAAAGCAATTACATAGAAGTCTATATTAAAAATAGAATATTGTAAAAGTGTAGTGCTCATTTGGGCAGGTTGTCTATTAAACAAGCTTCCCAGAAGGAGGAAGATTCTGATGGAAGTCAAAAGGGACAGGTGTAGAGAAACAAGTGGTGGACCATAAGAGTGTCTAACAACAGACAGAAGGGACCCAGCTTCTGGGCAGAGACTTGTGAATCAATTCTCAAACATTGGGAAGATTATAAAGGCAGACAAAGAAATTCTAATGCTGAAAGATCTAGAGTTTCTACATTCATTCTTTATTCAACAGGAATTTATGGCAACCCACTTTTTTAGACTTAGACTTGTACTGATTTGAGGAACATACAGATTGGGAGACAAACAGGAAAACCCATCACAATAAGATGTGATCAGTGATGTGTGGTGAGGAGCCATAAAAGATTTAGAGGGGACAGAGTGGATAGAGTACCTAATGTGGATTTGAGACCTAAAAGAGGTGGTACATTTGAAATAGGACTTCCAGATTGAGTTAAAAACTTCTGGATTAATAGAATGGGAAGACCATTCTATGCAGAGAAAATATTAAGAACAAAGGAAAGAAAATTTGAGCACATATGATGTTCTTGGGGAACCACAAGTAGTTCAGTAAAATTAGGAGCTTGATACTTAGGAAACCTTGATGAGATAAGGGAACAAACGGTTTGCCCAGACAAATTGTGAAGGGCCCTGTTCATCAGGCTGAATGGTTTAGATTCTGTCCAGGAGGACTAGGGAATTTTTTGAACATGATTGGATTTGTGTGTTGGTAGGAACCCTGCAGAAGCGGGTGTACAACATTAACTGAAAGGGAGGTGGAAATTTGGCAAGTAGTTGATATGCAGTCATATTAAGGTGAGTGTTGGAACTCAGATGGCAGAATAGGCTGGAGAAGAAGCATATTTAGAGGCAAGATAGGCTTTGCAGGAAGAGTAATTGATTGGAGATAGAAAGGTGGGTGAGGAAGATGAGAAATGTAAAGACTAATATCTCCCAGTGTTCAGAAAAAAATATAAATAGCCCATGAAGCACTAACATTTTAATCTTTAGGCCTAATTTTATGTTTGGACATTGATGTAACTAAACTTCAAACATGCTCCAATTGTCCATCACCTTGGTCGTGAACTTGTTCTATATGTTTAGGGCTTTGTTGCAGTGAATTCTGATCTCTCTGACATTACATCTTACAAAATAATTCTTATTTATGGCTTCTGAATTTCTCCTATATGTGGCTTTGCACCACTTTTACTCTCTTTGCTTTCTTTCTTAACTAATGTTTAAATACTCTTTCCTGTTACATCACTTCTGTTTTTCTTGATAAATATTTCCTTTGGTGGTTGCCACAATGCTGAAAAGTTTTGGTTTGGCATTAGCCTGAGTATCTAAGGTAATTATAATAAACTGATCACATGGAATTGTGTAGTTCAATTCAGTTGGCACTTAATTAATTCTGGACAGAAAATGGCAACACAAGAATGAATAAGACAGAGGTTCATGTTCTAATAGTTCACAGTCTATTTGAGGCTACAGCTACATAAACTGATCATTTCGATGTAATTTGGTAATTGTACATAGTATTGGAAAATTGGGTTGGAGGGAGGGCACAAAGTGTTCCTAGAGACAGGACAGAGAAAAGATCAGGTGGTACTTCCCGGAAGAGACATGACAAGTTTGACTGGAAAAGTCCAATTGAAAGGAATTGGTCAGAATAACAGTTTAATAGAATAAGGCTTTAAAATGAGAAGATTTGGTTTAAAGGTGGGCAAGATGGCCACAGGTTTGGCATGGGGAAAAGCCAAGGTAGTTGGCAGAGTAAGACTGCAGAAAAGAAAGACATGGGGACTCAAATGGGTACATTAACTCTGTAGAAGAATGAGAACATGCTTTCCACTGAGATTACCAAGCAGTTAAGAATAATGGAGATACCAAAGCATGGGTGAGGGGGGTGGATTTTAGAAGGGTTTCCTTTATGACAGCTTTTATTACTCCTCATAACTGTGAGGAGGAATCTGGGAGTGGTTCTAAATCAAGGGAAGACCATTGGCTAACAGTAAAGGGAGGCAGACTGTCAGGTGGCTTTGAGTAAGGGAGGTTAGAGTTGAAATCAATGATAAGGAAAGGAGCAGTGAATGTTGAGCCAGGGCATAAAATGAAACTGTTGATCAATAGGATAAGGAAGGCTCCCACTCTTGAGTATCATGCCATTAGTCAGCCAGGGCACTGCTGCCAAAGGCTATGTGAGTTCCTTGAGCAAGGGTCAATAGTCTGAAGGTGGAAACAGAAAGCACAAGCACAAGTAGTTTGATTTATTCACGTTGAGATAATTGACGAAGTACAAAAAGACGAGAAGAGGAACAATAAAAAAATAAGGCAGGAACCCAAATATTTGAGCTAGGGTGTAGACTTGATCACAAGAATATGAGAAACTCTAATTTCTAATTTTTGCATCCAGCATCAAAATAGGTCAAAATAGGGCTAATTAGCTCCTCTAAGATACTCAGTGGAAACAACTACAATTTCCTTTGGAAATGCTAGGATAGCTCAGAGAAACTGTGCCAGAGTTGACCTTGTAGGTAGCAACAAATTGTCCCATTAGTTTTTAGGTCTGAGGAAGCTGGAATAAGGGCACATCATTGGACTTGTAGCCCAGTGCCCTGATTATATTAGGAGAAAAAGTAACCTAGAAATGGTGAGTTTATTTTAATTGTTATTGCAGTTTTTTTTAAGTATCTCTTATCGTTTCAATCAATCTCTGGAGGTGGAGTTTGTATCTAGTTCATTTTGGAAATATAGATTGGATCCAAGCTCTGCCCAGTAAATAAATGCCTTGTGAGTTGTTCAACAAACCACTCCTGAAAGAATGAATTATTAAATGTCTCTTAAACATTCATTAAAAGAATAAGAATTTCAAAAATATGTTCAACAAGATATTCTTGTATGTTGTTGGGTATTCAAAAGATATTCTTGAACAAATAAAAGAATCAATGGAGGAATAGATATTTGAACATGCATCATTCCAAGCTGTCAATTCTTTGAGAATTAGAATTGATCTGTCATTTGCTCTTTTAAAACGAGATAACAAACTTGTGTGTATTTTCCACGTTTTATTATCATGCTATTGAAGAATCAATTAGAATAAAAAAATCTTCTACTGTGGAACACACATGCAGTCACACCTAGCAATTACTAAATTAAACATTGGCACTTACAAAGAAACAACAGAGCTATGTTTCTGTGAACACAGGTATACTTATATGAATGGACAAGACCTTAGTGTCTTTAAAGAATAATTACCTTTCACAAATAAGGGTTGGTAAGAACTCTTATTTGAGAGATAATACCTACGTCTACAAATTGCAATGCATTGATGTGCAGTGGATGGTCCAGGTAGATCTTTGCAAATAAGATTCCAGGGTAGCTACATAAAGTTAGAGCATAAAATAATGTAGAGAAAAAATTATCACGTGTGGCACAATTATTCTTGAAAGGTATCTGTGAGTTGAGGGAAGACTTCTCCAGAGAACTCTAGGAAGAGTTCTCTCCTAAGGGGCCTGATTGGTTAAATTCTAAGTCCAGGGGTTATACCACTCTATCAAGGGCAAAAGTTCTTTTTATTTTTCACCCAGCAGAATTCTACTTAGAACTTCAGGAAAAGCCTGATTTAAATCATAAATTAATAATAACCTTTTTTTTTAACAGCACAATTTGATGGGCTTCAAAAAATATTTTCTTGAATTTTCTGCTGCATTTTATTTCAGTTGACAGCACCATGCTTCTTCCTATTCTTAGATTCTGTTATACTGTGTTGTGTGTTTGTGGTTGTATGATTGTGTGTGGGGGTAACTTAGCTCACTAGTATCACGTTTCATGGAAATGTAATCAGGTGATTCATACTCCTAAAGCGTGTATTTGAGATTTAGACAGAATTCTGGTATACCAGCCTTACCTTGCACTTTTTTTTACCCCATTCTCATTTAGTAAACTCGTTTCATTCATCATTAAAGAATAAAATCAACTAGACACAAATTTTCCCAATAAACTCTGAATCCTGTGTCCATGTGCATCATGAACATTTTTTTCTTCCTGTCAACATTTTTCTTCTCTTTGAAGAAAGATAAATTTCTCTTACCTTCTTAAGGACTATGCTTCCTCAATTATCCTATCTCTCTTCTATCATAAATGTCCTGTAGTAAATTATTGTCCTTCATATATGAATTATGCTCCATCTTTAAAGCAAACAACAATTACAAACTAAGATGCAAAACCTCCCTAACTCTAAATTTCCTTCAGACTATGACCTCATTTCTCTTTTGCCCTTCAGAGTTAAACCTTTGAATTCACAATTCATGCTGCTGTCCCCAAGCACTTGCCTTTTTTTTTCTTCTTTCTTTCTGTTTTCTATCCTCTCTTAACAGCATATTGCTTTCACAGTCTGTGGTAGGTTGAATTGTATCCCAACAAACAGAAACTCTTAATCATTTTTTTTTTTTTTTTTTTTTTTGCATGGGCAGGCAACCAGGAATCAAACCCGGGTCTCTGGCATGGCAGGCTAGAACTCTGTCTACTGAGCCACTGTGGCCTCTCCAGAAACTCTTAATCTTAATCCACCTCTCTACTAGTATGAACTCATTGTAAATAGCACCTCCAAAAGATGTTATTTTTAGGTAAGGCTCAACAGAATGAGGGTGGATCTTAATCCTGATTACTGTAGGATTTATAAAGAGAATCTGGAAATTACAGAAGTGAGAAAGGACATAGCTGCATGGCGGGAGGCAGAGATACAAGCCAAGGAATCCCAAGGACTGCCAACAACCAGCAATAGAACACCAAAGTCTTTTGGGAGAAAGCAAGACTTGATGATATCCTGATTTTGGACATTTTGGATAGAGGAACTAGACTTAAAACTCTGAGCCAGTAAATTCCTGTTGTTAAACCAGAACTGGCTTGTGGTATTTGTGAAAGCAGCTCTGGTAAACTAAGGTGGCCCCACTGAAACTGTTCTCCATATGGCCATTGGAAACCTCTTGTCACATGAACCAGCAGTGACTCATCCAATCCCTCTTATTTTACTTCTTGACTTGGTAGTGTTAGTATGGTTAAGCACTCCCTCCTTCTTGAGCCTTTGTCTTCTCTTGGCTTCCGCAAAATCACACACTCCTAGCCATCCTACTGTTTTCCACCTTAACATTTATAGCGTTTTTTATTGGCTATACATTCTCTACTTTAAACTCTCAGTATTGAAAATTCTGGGACCTGAAATTGATTCCCTTGTTTTTCCTCTATACACCCTATCTTCACCCTTCACATAAATTTAGATATTATCTCTCTGTGTATATGACTTCTTAATTCATGTTTATAGTGCAATCTTCTTTTCTGAACTTCAGGTATATCTATTTGCTTATTTATCATTTAAGTAAGGTGACACTAGTATTTACTTATTTATCATCTAAATGATGTAATATGAAGAACAAAGGGAGGTGGTATAAATGAAATATTTAATAACTAGGATTCTGGAGTCAGCCTGCATAGGTCTGAATCCCTGCTTACCACTTCTTAGCTATGTGCCTTGGGAGAGCTTGTATTTAACTTTTCTAAGCCTAAGTGTTCTCATCTGTAAAATGGGCATAACAAAAGTTCGAAGTTATTGTAAGAATAAATGTATTGATTCAAAGTATTTAAAACTCTAGCACATAGTCAGACACAAAATATTTGCTATTCTTCTTTGATTATTACCCATAGGCATCTCCAACTAACATTTAAAAAAAATATGTTTCTGATCTTTCAGTCTTCACACCTATGTGACCACCCCACTCATTTCAATAAATGGCCTCACTATCTGCCCAGGAACTCAAGCTAGGATCTAGGATTCATCTTTGCATCCTCTTGTTCCCTCATTCCCTAATCTGAACCAAAAGCCATCCCTAAATTTCCAGCTTCAAATCTCTACTTCTCCCTGCCATCCTGTGGTGGATTGAATTACATACTCCAGTTTGGGCATGTTCATGGTCTTAGTCCACTTCAAAATGCAATTTCAATTAAGTTGTGGCCCAACTGAATCAGGTGGGGCTTTAATCCAGATGACTGTAGTCCCTTACAAGCAGAGTGAGAGTCAGACAGAAAAGAAACCCAAGGAAAGCAGCCAAAAACTGGAAGTCAATGGAATAGGAAAGAGAAAAGAGAAGATGCCACTACGTGTTTTGCTGTGTGACAGAAAAGATAAGGGCCAAGAATTGCTAGGATCCAGTCTCAGAATGCCACAGCCTTCTGGGAGAAAGCATCATCTTGATGTTGCCTCGATTTTGGACGTCTCCTAACTTCAATACCATGAGCCAATAAATTCCCATTGTTTAAGCCATCCCATTACATGGCATTTGCTTTAGGAGCCAGGAAACTAAAACATACCCATTCCAAGGAACCATCATCTGAGGTCTGGGCTATTAGATTACATTTCTAACTGGTCATTTAGCTCCCAAACATGCTTCGTTCCAATGAAATATCCACAATGCTTCAAGAGTAATTTCCTTAAGATGTCATCAGTGCTACATAGCTCCCCCCTCCCCAAGCTTAAACCCTAGAGTGGGCTCCAATTGCACTTAGATCAAAATCCAAATTCTTAATCATGATCTACAAGGTCAGGCATAATCAGACCTCTAGCACATGCTCTTCCATGATGCATTTGTTCTCCATTGCCGTCCTTGAGCCGTTTTGTTCCTAGGACGACTGCTTACTGGGTTTGATAAACTGGAAATTCCAGGGGTCTGGGGGAGAACAACAGAAAAACTTTCCCTGATATATATATATATTTGGTATTGGGAAAATCCTTGAGCCAATACCAAATATATGAATATACCAATACCAAAATCCTTGAGCATTCTCTTCTGAGTTTTGTGACCTGTGAGATCTGTCACTGAAATATGCCTCTGATGCCCTCTTGGGATTTTCAAATACTTTAAAATGGTTTTGAATTCTCATAGAACTCAACAAACATTTTGTCATAAATACTTTAGCCTTAAGACTTTAACTTTGTTTTTCTGTGACCTCTTAACCTGAGCCATATGTTTCATATTTATTTTCACTTCAATGGAAATGACACTGTCTAAGGTAAGATGAAGCTAAAACGACCACTACAATTTCCAAGTTTACACTATTTTTTCTCTCTCTTTCTTCAACCATCAAAAATAAATTACAAAAAGGAAAAATTGATCTTTACTCACTTCCACAAGAAAGAGTTTGAATGCAAATGCTAGTAAATTTTCCCATGGCACAATATATTTTGCAAATATACTCAAAATTACCAACTGTCTCATGCAATCCCCTTCATGTCTCTACTTCCAATGACTTGCTTATACATGTAGGACTTGAGATATGTTTAATGACTCCTGCTTTAACTGGGTTTTTTTTTTTTCAGTATTTTCCCATGCAAATAGCCTTTTTTGAAACTATATCTTCTGTCTCCTCATTCAAAAAAAAAGACAACTAGTAGATGCCGTACAACACTTGTGTCATTAGAGAAAAGGATTGAGCACAAGGATATCAATTTGGTTCTATAATCCTACTTGTCTAGATACACCTGCTAGGATGAAAATTTTCTAGTAGTTATTTAAAACCTTTAAAAAATACTGCATATTTTAAGGGTGAGAACTCCATCTACCACCAAGTCTAGCTAGTAGAAAGGCTTTCTGTACAGGGATGAAGTCGCTAAGTAAGAAAAACACTTGGCAATGATTGCAGTAGCCTATATCAAAGGCTATACATGACTATTAAGTAAATATTCCTCTCAGATATATAAGCTATCTTGACATTGTTTCTGGGGTGCTGGAGTCTATTTTCCTAGGAGACTGCATCAAAGAAATATTATTTACTGGTGGCTATCCTTTACATCCACACCTGGATCATATTTGTGAATTATTTCAATGATTCAATGATTGATCCATTGAATTAATCTATTAATAAATCAGTCATCATATCAGACAACATATAACATGGAAGAAATCATGTTTTAAGAGAACATCAGTCCCATATACCACATGGCACATAAGCAGAAACTGTTCCCCCTATGCCAGCCTCCATTTTTATGATATAGGTTCATGTTAAAAGCTAGCTTGGCTATGATTAATGGTTAATGACACCATACCCAGAAATATGATATTTAAACAAATTGATTCTGGGTTAGGACATACAGGTATTAATATTATTTGATAATTAATTGCAAGATTGCCCTAGAAAACATGGAATATATTTGGAAAGCAATCAAATGGAAACATTTAAGGTCTCAGTATTTCGATCTATACCAAGTCAATTTTCTTTTAAAGAGCTTGTTAATTTCATTATTCAATTGAAGAGCTATGCTGGTTACATAGGAATTTGACCGTGTTGATTATATCCTATCAAGCTAGAAACTGTAAAGGACTACCTCCCTCCCATCCAAGGAATGAATTTAGATTTGGTTTGACTTGGAAATACAATGCCACATGGGAATCCCTGGTTCCTAGGTATCTAGGCATTGCTCTGCCTGGAAAAATCTCGATACAATAAAAAACTTTACATGTATAATGTGCTTTTCCTCTACTTTCACACACTTAAATCATATCTGCTCAGAATAGGAAAGATAAGAGAGTTAAAAGGAATAGGTTTAGAGAACAGTGCAGAGCAACTGAAAAAAGCAGGATAAACTTTCTGAGCTGAGAATGTCATGTGGAAGGCTTGGAGACTTCCTGAATGGTAAACGCATCCATTTCTCAGCCTTTGCCTGGATAGACAGGCTAGGATGGCAAAGCAGAAAGGTGTGGTCCAAAGATGAGAAGATCATAAACCCTCTTCTTGAAGTGACCTTGAATACTGGAAGAAATAGTTAACTAAAATTTTCCTCGAGATTGAAAAGGGAAATCCCTAAGCAGGTCATTTGTGTTTCAGGGAGGACAAGCCTGTATATTGAAGTGAGTTTTCTATTATTGAAGAGAATGCTTTCTCTGCCTTTCACTCCCCTTCCCCTAATTTGTTATTCAAGATCCAGTATCTTGTTGATATGTGGGTTTGAGGTAAGGTTCCCAGAGTCTTGAGCACACAGAAGAATTATATTACCACAAGAGAGATAAGGATCATTCCAAGGCTGTGTGTCAGCTTCTATAGTTCTGTTATCTTTTTAACTGTGAAAAGGTGTGTTAGACCTGAACAAATATAGCGTATGAGCAAAAACCATAATGTTAGCAATTTGCCAACTTTAAGCATCCCTCAAGTGGAATAAGTAAAAGTCTCCCTACAGTTTAATAAAAATTAAAAAATAACCTGTATGTAGGGAAACCCACTTGGAGGGATGTAGGTGACGTTTTTTAACATGGGAATGAAAATCGTGAATTCCAATTCCATAAAAATCACCTTTTGACCCAGAGGAAATCACTTAAATTCTCACTGCTTTGGGATCTTCGTTTCTAAAGTAGGCATTAGAATAATAAATTCTGTTAAATCTTCAGCAAATGCATAGCAACAGTTGCAGACAGGAATGTGTGCAATTGTGAAAAACTAGCTGTCAGGTTTCATATTGTAGACTATTAATAAGCTAAAACTTTTCTTGTCTGATTAGCACGTCCATCATAATTTAGTTCTCAAAGGAAACAGACCACACAGTGTGCATAATTTCATTGACAGAGAGGAAGAATTGAGGTTTGGGCATAACAAAAATACATTTTCCTTTTGATTTCTTGCCTGATCTTATAATTATCAGAAAGGACTTTGAAACAGCATAGTTATAAAGTGCATTGCTGCATCCTTACCCAACATGGAGGTAAATGGAATTTATATGAATGAATGAATCACTTTATCCTGATTGGTATTACTATTGCAAAAGTTATTAGATGGGCATCCAGTAATAATACCAAACTTATGCCGTAAGAGATAGGGACTCACTTCCTTTGGGATTTATCAAGAATTTTGTATCACTGTTGCAGCACTTTATTACAATTTGTTTTAGCTATTTCATTGTGTGTGTTCTCCATCAGACTCCTCAAGGCCAGGAACATACTGTTGGTTATATTTCTGCCATTCTCCACAGTAGCTAGTAAAGAGCAAGTGCTCAATTAATATTGAATTGATGAAGAGATGAGATAAGAAATAAAGAGCAAGGGCACTTAATTATTTTGTTCTGATTTTTAAATTGGCAATGCTCAGACCTTTTGTTTGATGGGGGAAAAATCTTTCTACGTATCACTGACTTCCTGGTTTTAGAAGTAAATATGGCAAAATACTAGGTTGTAGGCTAATCTCAGAGTAAGTTCTGCTTTGTGAAAGTCAGGAAAGAAATAACAGTCTTGTAGGAAGTCTGTTCTATCAAGATTTCTAAACTAACTTGTAGGTAGGACAAAGTGGATGGATATAGCTAGACGAATGTTTGACACAGTACGAGCGATTGGAGGTTTGCTCTAACTAATATTATTTAATATTGTGTGCCAACAGTGCCTTGGTATCTGTAAGAATCCCACATATTACATCAGAAAAATAATTTCCCAAGCACATGAAAACCATGTGTAGAACTGTACAGGAAGTATAAATTTATAGTTCCACCCTCAAAAAGCAGATAGCTGAAAAGAGTCAGCAAAGGTACAAATAAGTAACAAGCTAGGCTATACTGTTTCAAAGAATTCCAAATTTCTTATCTTAGTATTAAAGGAAACTTGAAAATCTCATTCCATTCTAATTACTTCATGTTATAACATCACTCCTCCCTTTACCAAGACCCATACACTCAAAACAAATATTTGTTTTTCCCTGTACCTAGATTTCAAAATCTAAATGGGATCCTGTTTTATCTGCTTGGTGTCTACTTTATTTTTTCTTTATTGTAGAAGTTGTGGGTTTGCAGAGCCATCATGAATAAGATACAGGATTCCCATATATCACCCTTTATCAGTACTTTGCATCGGTGTTGAACATTTGTTACAATTGATGAAAGCATATTTTTATAATTGCACTATTAACTATAGTCTGTGGTTAAACTTAGGGTTCACTGTTGGTGCTGTGAAGGTTCATGGATGTTTTTTAAAATTTTTATTCTGTTGCCATATATACACTGTAGAATATACTTCTTTTCTATTTCTACATGGCCAAATTCTTATTATTTTTTAAATTTTTAAAAAAGAAAAGTCACTTCTTTCTTGCCTGTCTCAGTGGAAGGAATCTTCTAAAATATTACATACGGTCCGCACTATTAGCAGATACCATATTCTATATTTATTACTATTTCTTATTTCAGAGTTTCTCATCCTCACCAGTCATAAACCCAGATGCTGGTAGTGGTTATTTCTAAATCATCTCATTGCCTTGCAGTGTGGGTACTTTATATATATGGTTGAGGTAAGGAAATACACTATATGTTCTAATAGGAATATTAGAAATATTTATGGAATGAATAGAAGGCTGAATATTTATTAAAAATCAAACATCAATGGATAAAATTATAAGAAAAAGAGCTATAAGATACACACAAAAATTATGAGTCCAAAGACAACATATAATTATTGCTATATTCCAAAAAAGGGGAATACATACAAGTTGTGTAATGAGGATGGCAATGAATAAAGATCAAGAGACAATTGCTAATCCTGCATCTTGGAATGATTCAAATGCCCAAATAAGCCTCCATAGAAGAGATAAGCCTTAAGAGACTTCTAAAGCAAATGAGCATTGTTTTGGAACTTAAATATAAGACTCAGCACCATCAGACCTTATAAAAAATTCAGAATAATTTAAGTAACTAGGTATTTGATTACCGATGGTTTTTCTATGCAAAGTATTTGCTTCATTGACCGATTAAAATTATTACCTTAATTAGATTTTTTTCCACAAAACAAGAATTTCTTCCTTGCTTTTATGACTGCTTTAGATTACTGACTCCTGAGAATGTCTATTACATATTTTCATAAATATTACTTTTTCATATGTACTATTTGGGGATAAATTTTGGATTTTATAATATGTTCAATATTTATGGATCTATAATTAACCAAAGATGTCCTTAGAAAATAACAAGAATTAAAAGTGCAAAATAGCTGTATAATGTTTTTATAGCTATGCTTTCTGCCATCCACTAAGATATACTAAAATTTTAAAGGGCATTGACATTATAAAATAGTGAACAAAAGTCAACAACTCAAAAACGCTCTTTCAGTGACAGGAACCCCAAATCTCTTTAACCAACATTATAGGGGTTATACGAGAGATTCCAGTTACGTACATAGGTTAACATATCTTCAAATTCAGAAAAGTAAAGACGAATGCTATTAATAAGTATGTTTTTATCTTGTATCAGTAGAAGGAAAATAAATGTCATATCAAAGAAATCAATTAAAAACTCATAAGAAATACTATCTTCACAATTCACAAGGAAATCACAATAAAAATAGTAGAATCTTAAGATTGCTCATTTCTAAAAATATTTTTTGATAAATCTTCACACAAATACAGCCCATACATGTGCACAGTCAATGGCTAGCAATATCATCACATAGTTGTGTATTCACCACCATGCTCATCTTTAGAAGATTTACATCTCTACAGGAAAAGAAATTAAAAAAATAGAAAAAATTCATACATACCCTCCCTCTCATTGACCACTAGTATTTCCAGCTACCCAATTTATTTTACCCCTTATCCCCACTACCTATTTATTTATTTTTAAACTTTTTTTATTGTATAGTATAACATATATGCAAAGCAAAGAAATAGAAAAGGAATAGTTTTCAAAGCACTCTTCAAAAAGTGATTAGAGGATAGACCCCAGAGTTTGTCATGGGCTACCATATTTCATATTTACATAAAAACATGAAAAATACTCTCATATTTTTCCTTCTAGCTCTCCAGAATATAGGAGGCTAGAGGGCTTGAATAGTTTTTTTATCATCAAAATCAGTTTTTTTCCTTCTTTTTTTTGTGAACAATAACATATACACAAAAAAGCTATAAATTTCCAAGCACAGCACCACAATTAGTTGTAGAACATATTTCAGACTTTGACATGGGTTACAATTTCACAACTTTAGGTTTTTACTTCTAGCTGCTCTAAAATACTGGAGACTAAAAGTGATACCAATTTAATGATTCAGGATTCATACTCATTTGTTAAGTCCTATCTTCCATGTATAATTCCACCATTACCTTTGATCTTTCCATATCTCTCATTGGGGTTGTTTTGGCTATGGCAATTCTAAATTTTTGATATTGGAAGGGTCACTGATATGCGGTAGGGAGATGGAACTATCTGATATTCTGGAGAGACTGGGCTTGGTGTCAGGACTTATCTGAACCAGGAACACATCTGGAGGTTGTAGGTTTCTGGAAAGTTACTCTAATGCCTGGAAACCTTGTGGAACCTTATAAATTACCCTAGGTGTTCTTTAGGATTGGATAGAATGGTCCTGATTGGGGGTTGGCAGGTTATGATAGGTAGCGAGGTCTGCCTGAAGCTTGCATAAGAGCAAACTCCAGAGTAGCCTCTCAACTCTATTTGAGTGCTCTCTGTCACTGACACTTTATTAATTATGCTTCTTTTCCTTTGGTCAGGATGTAATTGTTGATCCCATGGTGCCAGGTCTGGATTCATCCCTGAGAGTCCTCTCTCATGTTGTCAGGTAGACATTCCACCTTTGGATGTCATGTCCCACATAGTGGGGAGAGCAAAGATTTCACTTGCAGAGTTGAGCTTAGAGAGACTGAGACCACATCTGTGCAACAACAGAGGTCCTCCAGAAGTAACTCTTAAGCAGGCCTATAGGTAGTCTAAGCTTTTATGCTACTTATATAAGCTTCACAAGAGTAAGCCTCATGATCGAGGGCATGGCCTATTGATTTGGGTGTCCCCAAAGTTTGAGACAGTATCAGGGGACTCCCTGATGGTAAGGTTTAATAGTTGCATAGTCTTTCTCCCTTCCCTCAGGGGACTTTGCCAATACTTTTTGATTATCTGTTTAATATACTCTAGGATGTTTCCAGGCATTACAATAATCTATACAGGATTAAAGGACCTCTTTCTCATTTTGTGCTCTCTGTGTTTCAGTTGTTCAAATGAGCTATCCAGATAGGTTGAATTAGAATATGCACTACAGAAAATTTCAGTTCCAGATCAAATAAACCTTTCTTCCATTGGTCTCAAAGAGTATGTGTTGTTCTAAAATATAGACACTGTCTTCCTTACCCCTATGTTCTGAAATACTTTGACCCCAACCTGTTCGGCTTTGTTCTTACCTCTAAATATCAGGTTATATATATAAAACAGCCTCTCAGAATCCAGAAATAATAATCACTACTCCGGACTTATGTCTGCTCTAAAAGTTTACAACTAGGCCCCTGTTTTCTTATAAGCTCAAAAGATGACCATACCTTTCTTGTTCTTTTATTTCTGGCTTATTATGTGTCACCAAATGACCCATATTTTCATTCACATCGCTGCATGCCTCATGACATTGCTCTTTCTTGTAGCTGCACAGCCTTTGTCATACATATACACCATCATTAGCCATTCTACTTCTCTGTCAGTGCATCCTTCAGCCACTTGCATTCATTAGGCATCATGTAGAGGGCCCAAAGTCCACAGTCCATCAACATTATCAATTTTAGATAATTTCATTGTTCCCAAGAGACAGAAAACCAATAAACACACCCTCACTGAATAGGAAATCTGAACCTCCTCTTAAATCTTGTCCCTCACCTCATTAATTATCTCTGCTGTTGCTGTGGTAGTGCTGATGGTTTCCTTTTGAACATAGCTCATAGCATGCAATAGCAGTTTTCTCCCATACTCTGGGCTTAAACACTTTTTATACAAAAATCATATCTTTGAAATGATTCTTACAAGAACTCATTCATATTTCTAGTGTGAGTCAGTGGGACACATAGGTCTATACAACCCTTTCAATCTTGTTCATCTTCAATATGGTAATATAACTTATAGACCCACTAGAGAATCACCTTCACTCCTATCTATTCCGTTACACTGGAGTTCAACCTCATTAGCTAATGATTCACCCATCTCTAGCTTCTATGTACCTCAAGTATTCTGTGTTATAAGTCTCTGATTATACCTTTATGCTGGTCATAAAATGGAATCATACAGTATCTGTCCATTTGTATCTGGCTAATTTCGCTCAGTATTATGTCTTCAAGGCTTATCCATCTTGTCATGTGCTTCAGGACATCATTTTGTCTTACAGCTGCATAATATTCCATCATATGTATATACCACATTTTGTTGATCCACTCGCCTGTTGATGGGCATTTGGTTTGTTTCCATCTTTTGGTGATTGTGAATAATGCTGCTATGAACATCGGTGCGCAAACGTCTGTGTTGTTGCTTTCAGCTCTTCTGGGTATATACCAAGTAGTGCTATTGCTGGGTCATAGGGCAGCTTGATATTTAGTTTCCTAAGAAACCACTAAACAGTCATCCATAGTGGCTGTACCATTATACATTCCCACCAGCAGTGCATAAATGTCCCAGTTTCTCCACATCCTCTCCAACATTTATAGTTTCCTGATTGTTTATTAGCAGCCATACTTATAGGTGTGAGGTGGTATCTCATTGTAGTCTTGATCTGCCTTTCCCTTATAGCCAGTGAAAATGAGCATCTCCTCATGTGCTTTTGAGCCATCTGTATTTGCTCTCCAGAAAAATGCCTATTCATATCTTTAGCCCATTTTATAATTGGATTGTTTGTTCTTTTTGCTGTTGAGTTTTCCTCCTTCCTTTCTAATTTGGATGCTTTTTATTTCTTTGTCCTGCCTGATTGCTCTAGCTAGAACTTCTAGCTCAATGTTGAATAATAGTGGTGACAGTGGGCATCTTCGTCTTGTACCTGATCTTAGGGGGAAAGCTTTCAGTCTCTGTCCATTGGGTACGATGCTGGCTATCTGTTTTTCATATATTCCCTTTATCATAATGAGGTAGCTACCTTTGATACCTATCTTTTGGAGTGTTTTTATCAGAAAGGATGCTGAATTTTGTTGAATGCTTTTTCAGCATCAATCGAGATGATCATGTGATTTTTTCCCTTTTGATTTGTTAATGTGCTGAATCACATTGATTTTCTTGTGTGGAACCATACTTGCATTCCTGGTATAAACCCCACTTGGTTATGGTGTATAATTCTTTTAATGTGTTGTTGGATTCAATTTGCTAATATTTTATTGAGAATTTTCACATCTATTTTCATTAGGGAGATTGGCCTATAGTTTTCCTTTCTTATAGCATCTTTACCTGGTTTTGGTATTAAAATGATATTAGCTTCACATAATGAGTTAGGTAGAGTTCTTTTTTCCTCACTTTTTTAGAAAAGTTTGAGCAGGATTGGTGTTAGTTCTTTCTGGAATGTTTGATAAGATTTCCCTGTGAAGTCATCTGGCCCTGGGCTTTTAAATCTTTTTACTTGTGATTAGTTTGTTGAGATCTTCTCTTTCTTCCTGAGTCCGTGTAGCTTGTTTGTGTGTCTTCAGGAATTTGTCCATTTCATCTAACTTGTCTAGTTTGTTGGCATATAGTTGTTCATAGTACCCTCTTATGATTTCTTTATTTCTTCAGGGTCTGTGGTAACACACCCCTTCTCATTTCTGATTTTGTTTATTTGCATCTTTCTCTATTTTTTTTTCTTTGTTAGTCTTGCTAGTGGCCCATCAATTTTATTGATTTTCTCAAAGAACCAACTTTTGGTTTTATTGATTCTTTCTATTGTTCTTCTGTTCTCCCACTCATTTACCTCTGCTTTAATCTTTGTTATTTCTCTTCTCTTATTTTGTTTTGGGATTAGTTTGCTGTTCTTTCTCAAGTTCCTTCAGGTTTGCTGTTAAGTCCTTGATTTTTGCTCTTTCTTGTTTTTTAATATAAGCATTTAAGGCAATACATTTCCCTCTCAGCCCAGCCTTTGCCACAACCCATAAGTTCTGATAAGTTGTATTCTCATTTTCATTCATCTCCAGATAGCTGCTGATTTCTCTAGCAATTTCATCTTTAACCAACTGGTCATTTAAGAGTGTGTTATTTAATCTCCATATATTTTTGAATGTTCTCATTCTTTGTGATCAGAGAAAGTGCTTTGAGTAATTCCAGTGTTTTTAAATTTATAAAAACCTGTTTTGTGTCCCAGCATATGATCTATCCTGGAGAATGTTCCATGAGCACTAGAGAAGAATGTATAAACTTGTGCTTTGGGGTGCAATGACCTATATATGTCTGTTAGGTCTAATTCATTTATCAAGTTATTTAATTTCTCTATTTCCTTGTTGATCTTTTGTCTGGTTGTTCTATCTATAGAGGAGAGTGGTGTATTGAAGTCTCCTACTATTATTGTTGAAACATCTATCGCTCCCTTCAATTTTGCCAATGTCTGTCTCATGTACTTTGGTGCCCCTTGATTGGGACTATAAACATTTATGATTATTATATCTTCTTGGTGAATTGACCCTTTAATTAGTATATAGTGTCCTTCTTTGTCTCTTATGATGTCTTTACATTTAAAGTCTATTTTGTCCAATATTAGTATAGGTACTCCTGCTTTCTTTTGGTTACGACTTGCGTGGAAGATCTTTTTCCATCCTTTCATTTTCAATCTATTTGTAACCTTGTGTATAAAATGAGTCTCTTGTAAACAGCATATAGCTGGAATATATTTCTTAATCCATTCAGCCAATCTGTATCTTTTAATTGGTAAGTTTAGTCTGTTAACATTCAAAGTTATTACTGAAAAGGCATTTCTTGATTCCACCATCTTATTTTTTATTTTATTTGTGAGATCTATATATTCTTTTCCCTCTTACTCTTTGTATTCTTTAAATTGCCCTTAGTGGTACTCTTCAATTCTGTGCCCTCCTCCAGTACTCCCTCTCCTGTCTCTTTTTTTTTTTTTCAGCTGGTAGATCTCCTTTTAGTATTTCTTCCAGGGCAGTTCTCTTGTTGACAAATTCTTTCAGTACTTCTTTGTCTGTGAAAGCTTTAATCTCTCTCTCAATTTTAAAGGACAATTTAGCTGGATACAGAATTCTTGGTTGGAAGCCTT
>PVIY010003327.1:0-83100 GCA_004026745.1 Myrmecophaga tridactyla | reverse complement strand
GTAGTCTGAACTCAGTCCTATTTGATTTCCCTTGTATGTAGTAGATTGTTTTTCTCTTGCTGCTTTCAGGATTTTCTGGTTCTCATCAAAATTTGACAGACTGATTAGTATGGGCTTTGGTGAAGACCTATTTGGATTTATTGTGTTTGGAGTTCTTTGGGTTTCTTTGACTTGCATATTTATGTCCTTTATGAGGGCTGGGAAGTTTTCTCCCATTATATCCTCAACTACTCTTCCTAGCCCTTTACTCCTCTCTTCTCCTTCTAGGGCACCAGAATGATTTTTATATTTGTGTGCTTTGCTTTGTCTATCATTTCTCTGAGTTCCCAGTGAATTTTTTCCATCTTTTTTTTACCATTTGCTGTTTTGAGTCTGTGAAGTCAGTTATCATGTCTTCTATATCGCTTATTCTTTCTTCTGACTCTTCAAATCTGCTGTTGTGTGCTTCTAGTATTTTTTTTTTTTAATTAGCATATGGGCAGGAGGCACCAGGGATCGAACTCCAGACCTCCAGCATGGCAGGTCGGAGCTCTGCCTGCTGAGCCACGGCAGCCGCCCTAGTATGTTTTTTATTTGGTCAACAGAGTTTTTAATATCTGTGATTTCTGCTATTTTTCTATTTATTCTTTCAACTTCCTCTTTGTGCTCTTCTACTGTCTTCTTGATCTCCTTTATGTCATTTTCTATCCTGCTTATTTTATTAAGTAGAGTTGTATGAACATCTTTGATTAATTGTTCCAATGTCTGTGTCTCCTCAGGTGTTTTTATTTGGTCATTGGCAGAACTGTATCTGTCTGCATTGTGATATGCTTAGTGATGTTCTGCTGTCTTTGCTGCATGTAGATATCTTGATTGTTTTACTTTGGGAGTTGATTTCTTTCAATAGTCTAAGGCCTTGTATTTGTGAGATGGATGTACAGCAGGGAGCAGGGCACAGGGTGGGGCACACAGTATTGTGATTTGTTCAGGGCATGTATGGGTACAGGTTTGGGGGTGTTACTCTGGTGCTTGTGAATGTGGATTCCCAGTGGCCAGGGAGGATGTAGCTGTGAGGGTTCACTGGTCTGGGGGACGTAATCCTGGTGTGCACTGGTCTAAGGCTTGGGGCCCTTTGTGTGCATGTGCAGATCTGTGGCAGCAGGTCAGCATTTTGCCTTCATGGATTGGAGGCAGATGTGACCCAGCTGTGCAGGTTGGTACTTTCCCAGAGCTGGGAAGTGAGGCTGAGGGCTGTGTGCATGCACAGTTCTAGGACTGCTGTGACATATAGTTCCCAGAGCTGAATGAAGTGGTTGGGGGCCCATATGCATGCCTGGGCCTGGGGTACCATAATAGGATGCGCTGAGTTCAGGGGGGGCGGGGTGAGGCTGTGCGACATTATGAGTTGGGTTCGCACTCGCAACATTTACCCGCTGGCGACAGCCTGCAGGGAACAGGGAGGGGGAGGCAGTACTTGGGAGGGGTGCAGGAGAGGTGACTGGGTTATACTTGGAGTGTGGGTGTGGGGCAAGTATGTGCACTGGGGCTGGTGGGGTGGGGGTGCCTGAGCATGGAGAATGGGAGTGGGCAAGGGGGTTTAGGTGCGTAGGGTGTGGGGTAAGTCACCAGTCACAGGGCTGTGCTGGCGAGGGCAGCGCACCCAAGGAATGCAACCTGACCTACTTTCTAGTCCCACGCACCCGTCTGTGCACTCCTGCGGGGTCTGCCACTCTGTGCCTCCACTCCAAGCGAGGATCCAGTTTTCTGCCTCCCAGTTCCTCAGCTCCCGCAACCAGGGCTGCCACACATGGAGCAGAAGGCTCCCCCAGGTCAGCAGCACTCCCAAACCGCCACCCGAGTCACACTCCTGTCCTTTCTCTAACTTTTCCATGGAGCAAGGCCAATCTCAAGCTGCTCCCGTCAGCCATCTTCCTGGAAGTCCTCTATTAATTTTTTATCCACATTTTTTTATTCATCTGTCCATACCCTGGATTAAAGGAGCATCAGACACAAGGTTTTCATAATCACACAGTTCATTATATAATCATCTTTAAGAACCAAGATTATTGGAACACAGCTCAACAGTTTCAGGTACTTCCCTTCAGCCACTCTAATACACCATAAACTAAAAAGGATATCTCTATAATGCATAAGAATAACCTCCAGGATAAACTCTCAACTCTGGTTGAAATCTTTCAGCCACTGAAACTTTATTTTGTCTCATTTCTCTATTCCCCCTTTTGGTCAAAAGGCTTTCTCAAACACATGATGTTAGGGCCCAGCTCATTTCGGGTTTTGTCCCAAGTTGCCAGGGAAATTTACACTCCTAGGAGTCATGTTCTGTGTAGGGTAGAGAGCAGTGAGTTCACCTGTGGTTTGATGTAGAGAGAGAAGCCACATCTGGGCAACAAAAGAGGTTCTCTGGGGGAGACTTTTAGGCATAATTGTATGGAGGCTTAGCCTATCCTTTGTAGAAATAAGTTTCATATGGGTGAAACCCCAAGATCAAGGTCTCAGTCTATTGATTTGGTTGTCTCACTGCTTGTGAGAATATCAGGAATTCTCCAAATATGGAAGTTGAATATTTTCTCCTTTTTCCCCGGTCACCCAAGAGGCTTTGTAAATACTTCTTCATTCACTGCCCAGATTACTCTGGGATATATTGGGGCATCATACAATCTGGACAAACCAATAAAATCGCATGCCCTATTTGAGATTCCATGTATTTGTGATGTTCAACTAAACTGACCATACAAGTTAAATTGGGTGGTGCACTACCCAAAATATAAATTTTGCACAAAATAAACATCTCTCTTTTTGGTTCCACACAGAAGTTAAAGTTTTGAAATGCAGACAATATCTCCTTTATCCTGTATTCTGATATACCTTAGTCCTATCCAGATCAGATTTATTCATATCTCTAGTCAAAGTCTGATCCCTTTTTCAACTTTTTAAACAGTTCCTGTATGGAGAAATACTGACTTTCATGGCTTCAGAGCTCTAACTCTGAATCTCAGGTGGCACATAAATAACCAAAATTTCTGGAAATAACCAGGCTATACACAAATAGCTCAGTATCCCAGAATTTAGAAATAACAGTTACAACTCTTGATTCTATGTGACTGCTATAAGAGCTTACAATCTAGGAACCTTTACAATAGGCCCCAACCTGATAACCCATGCTTTTTACTTCAGTCCATCAGGTTTTATATTATGATTAGTCCATATGAGTGAGCCATGCTAATATTTGTCTTTTCATTTCTGACTATTCATTCAATACACAGTCTGTACAGTTCATTCATCTAATCACATGCCTCACAACTTCATTCCTTCTTGCAGGCACTCAGTAGTAGTTTATTGTATGTATACACCACAGTTTCCCCTTCCTTTCCTCAGTCATTGTAGCCTTAGGCAACCTCCATCCATTGTGAATCATGAACACTGCCATCATAAACACCAATGTGCAAATGTCCATTCTTGTTTCCACTCTCAGTTCCTCCAGGTATATGCTGAGCAATGGGATTGCAAGATCATATGGCAGCCCCACCCATAGTCTCCTGTGGAACCAGCAAACTGCCCTCCATGGGGCTGCATCTCTCAGTTTCCCTACCAATAGAGAATATGTAAATTTCTTCCTCCATATTTTCTATAGCACTTGTTTTTTTCTGTTCATTTTTAAAGTTTTATTCACACATCATACAATCCAGCCTGAGTAAATAGACACACCTTTTCACCATAATCTATATGAAGATATTTCCTTTTCTTCCACAAAGACCCCAAATCCCTCCACCATGCTGCCCACATGTTGACATCTAGTTCTGTCAAAATGCCTTTGTTACATTCAGTGGAAGCATATTATAAAGTTACTGTTGACTACAGATCCTAGTTTGCATTGATCGTACTTTCACCTTTATGCCATCCATTTTCAATACCTTGCAGTTAACATTCATTTGTTCTCCTTCATGCAAAAGCATTTTTTATTTGTACATTTAATCACCATCACTGTCCACTCTAGGCATTCCTAAGTCATATCATCTCCATCTTTATCCTCTATCTCTTCTTCTGTTTTCATATGTGCCCCCAGCCCTTCTCCCTCAATCATACTCACATTCAGCATTACTTAGTGTATATATTATTATGCTGGAATCAAGTAGTATTGTGCTACCCATTTCTGAATTTTATAATCAGTCCTGTTGCAAAATTATTCCTTCAGCACCAAATGTACAATCCTACCCTCTTTTTATCTCCTGATAACCTGTGTTCTTAACTTCAACCCTCAAAGTTCACTCATTAATGTTAGTTCATTTTAGTGGGGCCATAGAGTATATATCCTTTTGTTTCTGGCTAATTTCATTCAGTTTAATGTCCTCAAGGTTAATCCATATTGTTACATGCTTCATCACTTTATTTTGTCTTACAGCTGCATAATATTCCATCATATATATATTCCACAGCTTGTTTAGCCACTCATCCATTGCTGGACATTTGGGCTGTTTCCATCTCTTGGTAATCTTGGTAATGCTATAAATATCAGTGTACAAATGTCCATTTGTGTCCTTGCCTTCAAATCCTCTGAATATATATCTAGTAATGGAATGGCTGAATCATATGGCGGTTCTGTACTTAGCTCCTGGGGAACTGCCAAATTGCCTTCCAGAGCAGTTGTACCATTTTACATTCCCACTAACAGTGGATAAGTGTACCTCTTTCTTCACATCCTGTCTAGCACTTGGCATTTTCTGTTTATTTATAATGGTCATTCTAAAGGGTATCAGATAATATCTCATTGCAGTTTTGATTTACATTTCCCTAATACCCAGTGAAGTTGAGCATCTTTTCATGTGCCTTTTCATCATCTGTATTTCCTCTTCTGTGAAGTGTCTGTTCATGTATTTTGCCCATTTTTAATTTAGGTTCTTTGCCTTTTTGTTGTTGAGTTGAAGAATCTCTTTATATGTTCTGGACACTAACCCTTATCTGACATGTGGTTTCCAAGTATTGTCACCCATTGTGTAAGCTGCCTTTTAACTTTCCTGACAAAGTTCTTTGATGCATAAAAACATTTAATTTTGAGGAGATCCTTTTTATTTATTTATTTTTTCAATGCTTGCACTTTGGGTGTAAGGCCTAGGAAACCACCTCCTATTACAAGATTTATAAAGTATTTCCCTACATTTTCTTCTTAAAGTTTCATGGTCTTAGCTCTAATGTCTAGGTCTTTGATCCATTTTGAGCTAATTTTTGGATAGGGTGTGAGATATAGATCCTCTTTCATTCTTTTGCATATGGATAGCCAATTCTCCAAATCCTTTTATTGAAGAGGCTGCACCAGATGTCAGAGGGAGAGCTTTCACTCTTTCCCCACTGAAAATGATGTTAGCTGTGGGTTTTTCATATATTCCCTTTATTAAACTGAGGAAGTTCCCTTTTCTTCCTATCCGTTGAAGTGTTTTCATCAAGAAAGGATGGTGAATTTAATCAAATGCCTTTTCTGCATCAACTGAGATGATCATATGTCTTTTCTGCTTTGATTTGTTGATATGGTGTATCACATTAATTGATTTTCTTATGTTGAACAATCCTTGCATACCTGTAACAAATCCCACTTTGTCATGGTGTATAATTCTTTTAATGTGCTGCCGGATTTGATTTGCAACTATTTTGTTGAGGATTTTTGCATCTATATTCTTAGGGAGATTGGTCTGTAATTTTCTTTTCTTGTACTTTGTCTGGCTTTGGTATGAGGGTGATATTGGCCTCATAGAATGAGTTAGGTAACTTTCCTTCCTCTTCAATTTTTTTGAAGAGTTTGAGCAGGATTGGCACTAATTTTTTTCTTGACTGTTTTGTAGAATTCAAATGTGAAGCCATCTGGTACTGGACTTTTCCTTTTTGGGAGCTTCTTGATGAGTGATTTAATCTATTTGTGATTGGTTTGTTGAGGTCATCTATATCTTCTTGAATCAATGTTGGTTATTCATGCCTTTCTAGGAAGTTGTGTCCATTTCATCTATGTTGTCTAGTTTATTAGCATATAGTTGCTCATACTAGCATATAGTTATTTCTGCAGGGCCAGTGGGTATGTCTCCTCTGCCATTTCTGATTTTATTTCTTTGCTTTTGTTTACTTTGGGGTTAGTTTGCTGTTCTTCCAAGTGAACAACTAATTCCTCTGATTTTTGCTCTTTCTTCTTGTTTAATATAGGCACTTAAGGAATAAATTTCCCTCTTGGTACTGCCCTTGCAGCATCCCATAAATTTTAATATGTTGTGTTCTCATTTTCATTTGCCTTGATACTTACTCATTTCTTTTGTAACTTCTTCCTTCACCCACTGATTGTTCAAAAGTGTCTTGTTTAGCCTCCATATATTTGTGAATTTTCTGGTCCTCTGACTGCTATTGATTTCCAACTTCATTACATTATGCTCCCAGAAAGTGGTTTGTGATTACAATTTTTTTTTTAACTTATTGAGACTTGCTTTGTGACTCAGCATATCGTCTATCCTTTAGAATGATCCGTGAGCACTTGAGAAAAATGTTTAATATGCTGTTGTGGGGTGTAATGTTCTATAAATGTCTGTTAACTCTAGTTCATTTATGGTATTATTCAAAATCTCTGTTTTCTTATTGATCCTCGGTCTAGATATTCTATCCTTTGATGGGAGTAGGAAGTTGAAGTCACCAACTATTATGGTAGATGTGTCTATTTCCCTTTTCAGTGTTTGCCTTATGTATTTTGGAGCACTCTTGCTAAGTGCATAAATATTTAAGAATGTTATATTTTCTTGTTGAAATGTCCCTTTTATTAACACATAGTGTCTTTCTTTGTCTCTTTTAATTCTTTTACATTTGAAGTCTAATTTGTCAGATATTAGTATAACTTTGGGTCTAAAACTAGTCTCCTGTAGACAGCATAGAGATGGGTCCTGTTTTTAGATCCAGTCTGCCAGTCTATGTCTTTTGATTGTAGAGTTTAATCCATTAGCATTTTTTGCTATTACTGTAAAGGCAGTACTTCCTTCTACCATTTTGTCTTTTGGATTTTATATTTTGTATCTAGTTTTTTTCTCTTTTTACCTTTACTGATAGTTTTCATTTCTACACTCTTTACCAGACCTCTTTGCCCTGCTTTTTGAACCTGCCTATAGTGCTCCCTTTAGTATTTCTTGCAGAGTTGGTCTCCTAGTCACAAATTCTCTCAGTGATTATTTGTCTGAAGATATTCTAATTTCTCCTTCATTTTTGAACGACTGTTTTGTTAGTTGTAAATTCTTGGTTGGCAGTTTTTCTCTTTTAGAATCTGAAATATATCATCCCACTGCCTTCTCACCCCTATGGTTTCTACTGAGAAATCCACACATCATTTTATTGAGCTTCCCTTGTATGTGACAGATTACTTTTCTCTTGCTCCTTTCAAAATTCTGTCTTTGTCTTTGACATTTGGATATCTGATTAAGTGTCTCAGAGTATGTCTGTTTGGATCTATTCCTGTTTAGGGTATCCTGCACTCCTTGGATTTGTAATTTTACATCTTTCATAAGAGAAGGGAAATTTTCAGTGATTAATTCTTCCATTAGTCTTGCTCTTTCTCCCTTCTCTTCTTCTTCTGGGACACCCACAGCATGTATATTCTTGCACTTTATGTTGTCATTCAATTCCCTGATACCATGTTCATATTTTTCCATTCTTTCACCTATATTTTCTTTTATGTGTCAGATTTCAGATGTCCAGCCCTCTAGCTCACTAATCCTTTCTTGTCCTTCTTCAAATCTATTGTTGTATGTTTCCATTGTTTTCTCATCTCTTCTATTGTGCCTTTAATTTCCATAAGTTCTGTGATTTGTATTTCAAACTTTTTGAGTTCTTTTTGTTTACCCGATGTCTTTTTTATATCCTCCCTCAACTCATTGACTTGGTTTTTGATGAAATTTTCCTTGTCTGTTCGAATATCCTGAATTGGTTGTTTCAACTCCTGTATCTCATTTGAAGTATTGGTTTGTTCCTTTGACTGGTCCATATCTTTGAGTTTCCTAGTAGACTAATTATTTTTTGCTGGTGCCTATGCCTTTGATTTCCTCAATTAGTTTATCCTGCAGGATAAGCTTTCTAAATGGCTGTGTTCTCTATCTGTTCTTTGACATCCCATTCAACTTATTCTAAACTTCAAGCATAGATTCTGTTTAACTGATTGGACTTTTTCAATTCTTGCTTTTCTGTTTCTTGCCCTGCCTAAATGGAAACTTTTTTTTTTGAGGAGGGTCTCCTAAGATATTATAGATCCAAGTCAAATTTTCCCAGACCAGACAGGCCCACATCTCAGGAGGAAGGTGTAGACAGCATCAGTTTTCCCTGAAGGTGAGACACAGCAGGTTTTCAGACTTTCCTATGAGGTCTCTAGACTCTGTGCTTTTCCTATTCTGCCCATCATGTGGTGCTTGTCTACCCCTAGCTTCCCAACAGCTTAAAGTGGTGTAGTGCCTTTAATTTCAACAGACTCTCCTTGCCAGGTGTGTGGTTGAGTCAGAAATGAGGTAATAGGACAGTTTAGATTGCTTCTGTTTTCCAGTCCCTGGAGTTTGATTTCTTTGAAGGAGGAATTCCACCTGAGCTGGGCCCAAACCTCTTTTCTTGGGGAGGATACACCCTTTAGGGATTTAACTCCTTTCACCTGACTAGTTATTTTGTCTCTCAGACAAGCTTAATTCCACTCTTGCCTGGGGACAGTGCTGCAGCCTGAAGGTGCTTCCAGTTCTATCTAATGAGCTGTTTAAGGAGTCCAAAAAAAGCAAAAAAGCCTTTTCAGCGCTGGATCCCCACTGTTCGGGTTTGTCAATCAAGAGCTTGAGTTTGTATGCGACTCTGTGTACCTCCAGGCTTGATGTACAACCTTTTCTTGAAGTCCAGCCCTATTCCAGTATTTTGTGCTATCCAACTCAAAAAGCCTCTGGTTGTTTGTTTTTTTTTTCTGTCAGCCTCCCCCCCCACACTGGGGCAAAAACTCCTAGTTCCTTTAGTACCTATTCCAGGTTTATCTGTGCTGGGGGCCTATTTTTAGTAGTCAGAATTTGTTAATTAATTAGAACTTGGTTGAGTTCAGCCATTGCTTCCAGTAAAGCCTATTTCCTTTCCCCTTGGGGAATCAGCCTGCTGTGTCCATGGTGGAGGGGTACTGGCCTCTACAGTTTGGGGGACTTACAGTTCTGTGTGGGGTCTCAGCTTTTCCTCCTTGTCCAGACTGGTGTATACTGCATGTCCAGTCACTGATGTTCCCCAAGCAGTTGTTCTGTACCATTCCTGCTATCTACTAGCTGTTCTGGAGGACAAATTAATTCCACACCTTACTATGCTGCCATCTTGCCAGCCTGCTCATTTAAAAGATGAATGATGGTAATTTACTTGTATAATTTAATTCATAGCTTTTCAGAAAATGTTGATAAAATATTTGGTATGTTTACCTGAAATTGTTAAGCAACTTCAAATCTATAAACTTGATGCTATGCAAACATTTCTTTGTCTATTAAATGTAATCTATTATTATGTAAGAGAAAAACATGTTGGAAGTTGGCCATATATGGAAACACAGACTAGACAAATAAATAGGCTGTGAGGATAGCGCATATGAGAAAATATATGGAAATTCACAGCACTTAAAAGTTATTGGATGTTTTTCTCATACTAGTCAAATAATTATCTAAACTATTTTCTTTAATGTTTTTTAATAATGATCTCTGGGTCTAGTTTGAGGTGAAGTTTATATAACAATATAAATATTGGATTGACTTAATATATCCTGCCACAGTAGACTCATTTGTACAATAAACCACATTAATCATTTAAGAAAGTTGAAAGTAATAATAGGAATTAGCACAGTCTACTAACTTTGTGGATTGAGTCTTCATCAAACTTAACAAATTATTAATTATAGTTGAGGAATAACAGCAGGAATTTTTTCCTCATGTCTGTGGTCTAAGAAAAGCTAAAATCTCTGATTAAAGATGTCAGCTTTTTTGAATTATGAAGAAAAAGTAAAATGAATTTTACTTACACAAAAGGTGAGGGAAAAGGTAGGACAGAGAGCTCAGCTGGTTCTGGGTGAGATTTAATTCTCAGTTATGAGACCATGACAGAACTATATGACTTCAAATAGTGTATACATTAACTCACCTATCCAGAGATATATTGTATTCATCCAAAACTAATGTCTGTATGGTGAATTTTAAAAATCTTCCTCATTATCTATGGGTAGGGGATAATTTTCCTTAAATGCCACATCTGTTTTATTTAACAACCATATATATATACATACATATATATATATATATATATATATATATATATATATATATATATATAGACAAGTTGAAATGAAGATAGGCAGCTCTTCAACTCACAGAGGGATTAGAAGAATGATTTGTTTCAATTAGGTTTAGTAGAATAATGAAACATGAGAGGAATATTCATTATTTAGTAGAATAATGAAACATTGCATGTTCCTGAATTTGCTGGATTTGGCTTGTTTTAGTTTCAAATGGAAAACTGGACTCAGGTTTCAAGGGTGAATTCAGAGGATCTATAAAGTTCACTGTGATTTGAAATACTAATTGCACTAAATTGAGTAGGAAGGGTAAAGAAGTGGATTAAAATATGGACTCACTGCCTTAGCATTCTCAGAGTCTGACTGATGGAGACCCTGAGAATAGAAATTAAACTATGTGATAATTTTTGAGATGATCAAGCAACACAAGCCCACACAAAACTCTGAGCCCAATCACATTAAGATAAAGAATAAGAACAAATACACAGGAATCATTTTCCTCCTTGTTCTTCCTTCCACACAGTAAACACCAAATCTACACATCCACCTTATGACTCTCGAACACAAGAGTTAATTCCAGGGTCCTAGAACAACAAAACTCTGAAACTGGTATATCAGGAAAATTCTCTATTCATGGCAGACTATCTTAAACTTGTGGGAATCTGTATTTTCAATATTATGTGGGGAATGCAAAGACTATCCATAGCTTCTGAGAAGTGATCAGAGAAATCACTTTGCATTGGAATTGAATTGGAAAATATTTAATGGTTAGAGAAGAGAGATACTTTTTTTTTTAGTGCAATTCAACCACTGGTTACTCTATAGGGCATAATGTGTGATTAATAAACCTTATTTACAATATAGGATAAATTAGATTTAATTTTTAGGACTAAAAGAGATCATGTGTGCCAATTATCTGGGATCAGCAAACAGAAGGCAAGAGTTTGACTGGGGAGTCAGACTAGAATGGACAAAAGTCCACAGTGAGTTATACTGTCCCGAAACTCCCTGCCCCTTCACATTCTGGAGCCCCATAATTACTCCTAAGCTCCTCCTCCTATAAACATTGCTATATATGGTTATTTCATTCTTCATTCAACTACATAAGATCCAATGAATATTGATTAAGTATTTGGTATATTTCAAATAGCAGGAACACAAAGATGAATGAAGGAGACATTTTTCTGCTCTCCCCAAATGACAAACTCAGTTTATTCTGTAGCTGGGCAGAGAGCCTGGGGTGGGGATGAGGACAAAGGGGGAGCAAAGAAGAGCAAAGAAGATGAGGAGACAAGTGCTTGGTCTCGGTATTATACTTGACGTGTCTGCAGGTGAAATAAATATCACTAGGTTGCTGCTGGCTGAAACCCAAAATCTAAAATCATCTATGTATGAGCAATAGATTCTCCTTTCTACAACACAATTATATTTATTTTAAAATTTCTTCACAAGTAGAAGTGGTGGTGGAGCTGTTCATGTTCTCACAACTTTCAGCAAAGAGAAAACCTTCAACATCCTAAGGATTAGGCTTTGCCTACACACGCAAAACTGTAACTCTGATGAAAGCCATTTAACTATTTCAGATGTTTTGTTTGAATTATCTGTGAAAAGTCCTCAATTGCCATTCAGGGGCTAAAATTTATGGATGTCTGTGTGCATTCAAAAATTGTACACACATACATGAGCATATAATTCTCCAGTGAACTGTCTCTCATTTAATACATAGAAATACCTATGTATATATATGTATGCTTGTATGCGGTTATATATGTATGAGTCCAGGAATTAGAAAAGCTACTCTAAAATCTGTAATCAAGGAGAATAAAACAGTCCATGAGGTTCACTTATAAGGTCCAGGAGAGTAAAAAAAAAAAAAAGAAATGTGAGTAAATTCTACTTGATCTCGACCTGGAGTGTAATTGCTTCTTAGGATATGTGAACGCATGAGTGCAATCTATTGTTTAGATCAGGCAAGAGGGGAAAAGGATAAGAGTTATAGACTAATATGAAGAAATATGTGGTGTATAGATGGATTGGGAAAATATAGGATCATATGGACAAGAAAATAGCAAAGTTGATGTAGATTGATGTGGGCCAAGCGTTTCACAGAATCCAAGCCACACAGCACTAAGGACTAAGCACTAAGACTTGCCTTTTCTTCCCTGTCTAATTTCTACAAGAGGAGAAAGATTCAGGAGCTCAAATCTACACATATCATCGCTATTTCCTTTACTTTCAGACAAGTAATTTGGGGAAAAAAATCCTTAAACACTGGCCATGTGGATTCTTTCAGAGATTTGCTGTTCACTAATGTGGGTGTGACTTGAAGCAATTCATTGTACTTATTGTTCAAATGTCTCCCAACGCTTCTCTTTCTTTTACAAAGGAGTGGTACCCACAGTTTTCTAATCACCTTAAGTATATGGCAAAATTATTTTCTTTTAATATTTTGATTCAGATTCATCTTCCCAAACTCTAGATTCACATCCTCTCTTAGAGTTCATGACAGATAGTTTAACTCTTGATTCTACTTTCATTGCTTTATATACATTCACTTTGACTCTTCAAATAGAATATATGACTTATATCTTAAATTGGATCTCAGAATTATATCTTAAACTACTTTTTCAACAATTCAGTTTGGCAATTTCTCAGTCTTGAACTTGGTGTTGCATCTGAGACTGTACATATAAAGATGACACTGCTGCATTTGCCAGAATTCCTACCCATACTGATCTCTATTGTTTGTTATATTATAAGTGGATCAGAGAGAAGTGTGTGGCTAATTGATAGATCACCAATGTCTAATGATTCAATGATAAGACATGCTCTAAAGGAGTTTCCCCCTTGATAAGTGACAGCAAAAATGTGTGGGACTATGACCCCTGAGATGTTCTTCAATGTCTTGAATCTACAAGGAATATCTGTAGGACATATTAGGAAATGAATATAAATAAGACTTTTAGTTCTTGATTTATGTCTATATCAGCCAAGAGTAGCTGATTTCTGAGTAAATAAATAAGTATTCATATTTTGTATAAATAAATTCCCTCTTTATGGCATTATTTCCTACATATATCAAACTATGGATTTTCCAATTGCCTAATTTATTTTTCCAGTATGGGTATAAGTGCTGATATCATGTATATGTTCATCAGAAACAAAAATACTAATCTTTAAGTTGACCATCAAGTTCATGAATCTGCTTCTGTAGTGAGGATTACCTTGCAATTGAAATGGGGATGAAAAATAAAAGCCACTCCAATGTTAGCTGGAGTTATTTGCTGGGAAAGCAGTTAAACTGTGTTTCTATTTCACAAAGGGGTACTTTTGCATTAACTGTCCTTCCTTAGGGTCTCACACATGTTTTTCAACAACTTTTTCTAGTTTAGGGCCAAGTGTTGTTTGTTAGGTCAAATTTCTATGATTTTCTTCCCTCTATAATCCTGCAGAATAGTTCAAGTCTTCCCAGGTTATTGATTTGATAAACGTTTTTGGATTCCCAAAATCTAACTAGTGTCTGGTATTTAGCAGGTGTAGCCTGGAGGTCCATTAAGTTCTATCCACTGGCGATCCATATAAGCCTGACTCAACCTTCCATTACATGGGTTGTGATGGCTTGAACTTTGAATCTAAGCTCTCCAGGTGTTTTTCTCTTTATAAGGGATTTTTTTCCTTTAGCTTCTATACACACATATCCACTCCTGATTTTATCCTGTACCTTTCTGGATACAAACTTTGCCTTCTGACCAGTTTTCATCCGAAGTCATTCACATTAAAAATATGAATTAAACATGCCATGGGTTTTGTCCTTTTCCTGAAGGTATGGATATGTAGGTTGCATTGCATACCCACCCACAGCTGCTTTTCATCACACAGGTCTCCTTTTCTTTCTCTTCACATACTTTTCCCTCCTTATCTCATAGCTAATAATTTTTTTGTCTTCTATGTAAAACTGGGACTAGCTAATACTTCTATATTAAAGGGATTGACTTGAATGCCAAAGCATGGAAATAGGTTTGATGGTGTTCTGGATAATAGCATGGACTTGAAGCCAGACTGTCTGGGTTCAAATCTGGCTTCCGTTGCTTACTTGCTGTGTGACACTGAGTGATCACTTTATCTCTCTGTATACCACTTTTCCTCACCTGTAAAGCAGCTTCAGGGACAGGTGAGATTAAGTGAGTCAATGTACATATTGTGCCTACAACAGGAAGTGCTACAAAAAGTGTTTGCTAGTAATCTCATTAGCACACAGACTTATTGAAATATTTTCCTGATACCAGGTTGCTCTCTCCTTATAAGAGATTTTCATACATGCTGTAAATAAAATGGATTTTTCTTGACATGATAATATAGAAATTCAAAACATGCTTGTTGACTTACTGGCTGATTGCCACCTGCCAGCTCATGGACAGGTCTTGATTTAAATGATGAGACTAAGCAAAAGTTCATTATGAGGGCCAAGTGACCACTCCACTGCTTTACAATCTTGCTGATTCCCTTTGGATGTATACATGCTAGAGGTAGATTGATAATTCTTTTGGTCATTTTCTTTTGCCCTTACACACGTACTGTCAAACTTTCAAAAAAATGATAAGAATGTTGTCAACTAACATTTAGAAAACCTATCATGATGCATAAAAGAAGAAATGTGCTTAAATGAGTTCACTATGTGACCAGAGATTGAACCCGACTTTTGAGTTAAATAAAAATTTCAAATTTAACATAGCATCAACTCTAACATTCTTTATATTTGTTCAACATAACACAATATTGCTAGCACTGTTAGTAATGACATCTAGAGCAAATATGTCATTTTCTTAAATCTTATTTCCCGAGCTAAAGTTTCCTAAGGTAAACAACAGAAAGGTTATCCTTTTCACCCAAAAAGTAACTTCAGTTCTTATGAGAGCAGCTTGTAAACTTTTAGTTTTACAAGTATCTATAAACTGCTCTGAGATTTATACACATTTTATCACTTAATCCTTCATGTCCCAATGGCCTACATATGTGAGATGAGGTGTGAAATCTCTTAAGCCTCATGAATTATGAGAAAACATAATTTTAGTTTCTGAATACACCCTCCATATATGAGAACTGACATTAATGAGATTTGGTCTCATTGTGTCTTAATTGTAATGTTTTATCTCATATATATGAGTGTATATTTGTGAATGTGTTTGTATTATATATAGGTGAATGCGTTTTTTTCTTCCTTGCACATTTTTTCTTTATGTTTATTTTGAGCTGGTAAGTACTGAGGGCCTGTGCTGTGAGCCCTGCTAGGATGACATGGACACTGAGGTTAAATAGCATGTCCTTTGCCACATTTGCACACAGTGAGGAACAGAGCTGTGACTAAAACTCATACCCACAAGATGCCAAGTCTAATTTCTAAGCATGAGATCATGTCTCTAGCCAGTCCTAATCTTTTGCCCATGACACTAAGAAACCCATATTAAAAAAAGGCATAAAATATAAAAGTTTATTTCATTCACTGAATGAACTATTAGAGTAGTTATTGGGAAATACACATAGTTATAGTTTTACATGAGACCCTTTTTTAAATTTTGTTATATTTATGAAAGTAAAGATACATATTATTTGACACAGCTGCCAAAGATTTATGTGCAAATGATGTTCATTACTCTTCAAGACTGTTACAGAAAAGCCTAAACCTTCACAGTTTCTAAATCAACAACCAAACCCTAAAGGATAACTTCTTTAAGAGGCATCACTCCGAATGTCCTAGAATCTCACAGGTGGAAAATTTTCTCTACTTAATGTTAATAACATTCTCTGAGATTTAAAAAAAAAAAAAGCAAAACAATTTTACATAGCAATTTAAAATAAATGACCTAGATTTATAGGTAGTAACATAGAAATTCACTAAGCAAAGCAGTTTTTGCTGAGTAGCAAGTGTAGTATTATTTTTTTAATTTCAAAAAGAAAAGCATATAAGTTATATACAAATATTTGTGTGTGTGTGTATGTGTGAAGAATGCATGTCAAACTTTTAACAGTGACAGTCCAGGAGTGGATTATCTGATAAACAATAGAGAAAAGTTTCAATTTGGAGCTTACATAATTTACAGTGTTTGAATTTCCACAAACAGGCATGCATTAATTTTTTTTGCATTATGATTTAATCTAATTGCACACAAATGTAAAATACTACAACTCCTCCCAATTTCTAAGAGAATGGTTATGCATGCGTCCATAATATTTATAAATTCTACAATGTTACATTTGAACCATGTTGAGACGTTAATTTTATAATCAAACAAATAAAATTTAAAGGAAATAAATAAAGTACGCTGACACCAACACCATATAAATAGGAACTAAAAATAGGCATCTGAGCAGTAAACAGGCTAAAATCCTACATTCAACCAAGGCTGGGTTCATTGCACTCTCCGAATCTCATCTACATTTTCCTGAGATCTTAAATGGAATAACAGATCAACTATGTGAATAAAATATTTGTTTTTATTTTATATTTTAAAATAGCAATAGAGCCCTGTGAGACCCTGGTAGAGAGGAAGGGAGCTGGGCCACAGCAAGGGAAGGGGTAGGCCCTTCATGTGATAAGAGAATGTGTATTTGTATGAGGGGGAACAAACTTCATAACATTTTTCATATGAAACATACACACGAATAATGGAATAGATGATATCTTATGAAATAAGGTCTACAGTAAGTTACTGTTGCATGTCTTACTTCTATAGAAAAAGAATGAATTGGTGACATTCACTTATAATGAAAATTGTCTGTATTTTTTTCAATTGAGAGAGTTCATTGAGACTTCATAGAATAGTTTTATTACATATTACATGGGAAGAAAAAATAACACATTTTTTTTTTTGTTCCAATGGCAACCTTTTATCAAGCACGACAATGCACCTCTGCAGCAGTTGTAGCAGAAAAGAAACTGCTGCAGATTCAAATAGTCAAAGCATAGTAGCTTTTCGGGTGTCCTTCAACAGCAGTTTTCAGTAACTGAAGCAAAGCCATGTATTTTGGAAAAATCAGATGCACCCGTGCTTCCCCCACCTACTGTTGTGTAGCTTCTTTTGCTTTTCTTCCCCAACTGTTCAGTTAAAAGAGGGAAAAGAAAGAGAGAGGAAAAAATGTGTATATTATGCTACTTTGTGGTCATGCTCTGGAGATTCTGAAAAAATAGCAGTCAGCAGATGCATGAAGATATGGTAAACTTGTGCATTACCTGATTTTCTGTCATACCAAGAATTCTGATCTCTTACATTTTATTGCGACCTGTCATCTCACCCACATTTTCAAGGTGAACTAAAGTTTTCTAGGTCCTCCTTCTCCAAACAAATCTCATGTTTCTTGTGTTAAACTGTCCTAAACACCTCTGAAAATGGTTTTTAAAAAGTTATTTCTTCATTAAACATGTCCCGACAACCTTTCCCATGACACGAGTCCTTGGGCATACAAAGTGCTAGGATTTCTACTGAAATCACCTCTTTAACTGATGTTAGTTGATATTGATTCTTTGTTAGTAAAATTGACCCTACAATAGATTTCAATCCCTTTGCATGCTTTTGTTTGCTGCTCAAAGTTGGTATGAAGTGTTTCCCTTTCCATTATTTTCTCTTAGGAAACAATTTCATGATTTCCTATTTGTCCAGAGATTATTCAGGAGAATTTTTGTAATCCAAACAGTTAAGTTTTAAATTATTTTTATTGATGTTTTCTTTTATCTCAGATTATAATCAGGTTATGTGGGTTATAAAATCTCTATTTCGTGAAACATTTAATTTTTTGAGGCCAAGTACATGAACAATTCTTAAAATGTTCCGTGGCCCTAAGAAAATAATGTGTAATATTTCTTTGTTTGGTACAAAGTCTTGTATGTAAATATATATTACTTTGAGCCAATTGGTTATGTTATTCAAATTTTGTGTCCTAACTTATGTTTTTTTAATCTACTTAAAATGTTAATTCTGAAGGAAAAACATTATATTATCCTCTATAATTTTAGGGTTAAAATTTCCAACAATCTCTAGGATGATTTTTCATATGCATGTTTGCTTTATGCTTTTTGGTACACGAACATTTATGATTATCAATTGTCATGGTGAATGATAGTATTTCTTGTATTTGCTCATCTTCTTGGTTGTGTATAATGCTTTTTGGACATGAACTATGCATGAATTTGTTCCTGCAAATCCATGTCTTTTTATTTACATTTGTGAATACCTCCTATTCCATTCCTTACTTTTAAAATGTTGGGATGGGACTTCAGGTACAAAGATTGGCTTAATCATAATGTTTGGTTCATGACACACTGACGCTATTTATTCTGAAAAATTTAACATAGCAACAAGTCCCTGCAAATCTGCCAGGTAAAATAAAAATTAAGATTATGGTATAATGTATTTTTAACCATATTGCTTTCCTATCAACCCATCTCTCCACTTCTCCTAATCCTAGTTGGCCTGGTCCTAAATCTGTGCTCATTTTTCCCTTGCTTTTCTTTTTAGAATTTTATCACTAAGTGTACATTCCTTAATCTTTTAAAATTTCATTTATTTTTGCATTTATAGAAAGTGTCATGCTATGTGTAGAATTTTGCAACTTACATTGCTGGGACTTATCCATACTGTATATCACTCTAGTTCATGTATTTTGACTAGCGTATAACATTTCATTTGGTACAGATTTGACAGTTATTAATCTACTCTGCTTTAGTGGATATTTTAGGCTATTTCCATTTTTTTTCTATGAGAACAATGTTATTATATTCTTGCACATATGTATGTATGGGATTTTGGGGTTATAATGTGGATATTTAACTTTAGGTGAAATATTCAAAATTTTCCAAAGGGATTGTACCAATTTTCAGACCCGATTACTGCATTTTCTTCAACACTAGGTATTTTTATATTTTTTTCACAAATGGAATTAATATTGTATTGCATTGTAGTTTTGATTTGCATCTCTGTAATCCAATTTAAACCTTTCTCGCATTATTTAGAATATGTCTCATCTCTTGTAATGTACATGTTCATATCTTTTCTCAATCATTCCCTTAGATTGTTTGGGTTCAACTTACTGTTTTTTTTTTTTTTTTTAAGAATTCTTCATATATTCTTGATACTATTTCTTTGTTTGCTGTATGTATTGTGAATGGCTCTTCTGAGTTTTTAACTTGCATTTTCTCTCTCTTTATGATGTCTTCCAAGGATGAACAGTTTTTAATTTCAATACAGGGAAACTTATCAAACTTTTCCTTTTATGCTCAAAGTTTTCTGTGTTCTGTTTAAGAAATCTTTCCTGAACTCAAAGCCTAAAAAATATGAAACTATATTTTATTCTAAAACTTCAAAAGTTTATAATTTACATTTAAGTCTTTAGTGAATCTAAAGTTAATTTTTTTTTAAGCCATGTGAGGTAGGAATACTTAATTTTTTGCCTGCGGTTCTCGCAACACCTGGACGTTTGGAAATACTCAGTGTGGCCTCAGTTCCCAAATATAAAAAGAATATCCCCAAAGTCTGTCTGAGGCAAGCTGAGTTAAGAGAATATGTTTTGAGTCAATGCGACTGCTGTTGCCCTTGCTTGAACCTGCTGGCCCAAGTTAGGTTCCCCTATGTCCAACAGGGAAAAATTTCAGCTGTGGTTATCTAAACATCTACCCCTCTCCTGCTTTACTCGCCATTGACATGAGGGAACCCCATCCGAATTTGTAAAACTCCAACTCTTATCTCCATGTTTTGTCTAGGAACCCTTTCTTCACTACCCATTGGGTTCTGGGAGTAAAAGGAGGTTGCATCCAAGCTTACTTATGTTTTAAATCATATGCTACAAATACATGTCTCTGTCTAATAGATCATATTTCTAAAGAGGAAATAAAATTGATACGGTTCTTTTTTTCTGAATTAGAAAATTAATTTAATGCTCCTTGCATGTCTGTGAATGTCTTTTTTTTTTTTTTTTAGCCCTAGCAGTTATTTGGATGCTGGCTTCTTGGGTCGGTAGACTATGGATGTTATTCCACTGTATTCTGGTTTCATATGTTATAAAAGAGAAGTCTTGCTACTCTGATTCCTTCTATTTTTTTGGTTAGTGTAAGGTTTCTCTTTTTACTTTTAATTCATGATTTCTTCCAGACCTCATAAAAATATGTAATTTCTAATTTATTGGCCCAGATAGGGTGAGCCCTTCCAATTGGAAAATTCAAGACTTCGCTTCAAGAAAAACTTTTTTATAGCATAAATTATTATGTCTCATAATTATTACTTCTTCTACATCTATTTCATTTTTCTATCAAACATTTTGCTCCTATACTCTACTTCCTGGGTCACTCCCCTAAGTTGTTTTTCTTTTCCTTGATGAGTTGTATTTCAAAGTCTCCTTGATTTTGCTTTTTTTGAGTGAGGATTTATTTTACTTTATTTTGTAGATCACTAATTTAATAATCATCTTTTTCCTCAGCTCTCCTATTTAATTTTTGGATTTGAAACTTCTCTTTATCTTTCTGAAAGATATTTTTGAGGTATTATTGTTATTATTTATTATTATTCTGTCAAAAATTACCATCTGAGTTTTCAATCAATTCTACTTCAGTTGGGTCTACCAGCTGACCTAAGTTCCTGAGATCCTTAAATACATTTCTATTTTTCTTTTGTTTTCTATTCTCTTATCACCCACATAAATTGGGTTGTTTGCATTTCTCTAGCAGTGGGACGTTATCAAGCGGTAAGAAGCACAGCAGTTTTAATCTTTGTAAAAGGATGAAGAATGGAAGAGCAAAACATTTCCTCTCTGCTATAATATGGGAATGAAAATCCTTAGTTCCAGAGTACTAGATACTTTGCAGGTAGCCATAAATACCAGAGAAGAAAGTTACTGCTCACTCACTTATACAGGCCCAGGATAAAAAGGTGGAAAAACTGAGAACTAAGTTGGAAGGTTTAAGGTATGCTAGGCTTTTATGACACAGAAGAAAATATGACTGTCTTCCTTTCAGACGAACTTAGAGAATACTTTCCCTCCCTTTTCCAAGTCACTCTAGGTCTGACATCCTGTGAGGGCAGACTCTCTTTATACCTTATCTCTGTCTTATAATGCAAAGTCCTTAAGGCCAGCAGTCTTATCTTTGATTATATTATACACAAAGCTGATCACAAAGCTAGAGCTCATTAGTGGTTTTATATCATCATTATCATTTTCATTTTAAGTACAGGTGTATATCAACCTGACAATTCAAACTGATAGAACAGATAAATGCAAAACTTACTCATTTTACAAGAGGTCTTAGCTAGGGTGATTAAAAGTTCAAATGCTTTAATTATTTTTAGCAGCGTATCACAGGATTTTCAGGATGCACATAAATTTATAAAGTAGAAAATGCAATAAAACAGAACAAACAAAAAAAGTAAAATTTTTATTTTGAGTTTCCCTTTCATGATAGATATTTTCCACAGCATATTCATGCAAAACGTGCCTGATATAACCTCTTGAACGTGCTCTCAACATGATAGTACAATAGATTTGGGAACTTCTCCCATCAACATCAGGGATCTGGGTCCATAATCTGGTCTCATTCTCCAAAGTGCATCTTTCCTCTGTGCATTGTCATTGAAATTAAAATATAATATACTCTTTGATGCTAACATTTTTACCTATACAAATTACAAACTGAGAGAAAATTTATAAGAATGTAGCTTCATCAGATAATACATTATTCTTTCAGCAGAATCTTTTTCCCTTTTTATTTTATCATCATCTGAAAGTTTGCTGAGGTTTCCCTTTTAGTCCCACTATCAGAAGGGATGCTTGATCCTTTCTGACCAGATCCAGGCATCTCACTAGAGTTCTTACTGGTTATTTACTCTGTAGCAGGCATCTGACAATCATTTGATCAAATTTTTGGCACCTTTCATTGCAAGATGCACCATTATTTTATGTATTATTAGGAAAGAAAAATAAATGCCAGTTATAAAAGTGAGATACCAAAGATTCTAAGATACACCATTAATTCAAAGATGTCAAAATGTGAAAGCATAGAATATGAAAATGAGTACTTTCTGGCTTGCAAGGCAGAAGCTTTAGGACACCTTTTAACTTTGCAGTGTTCTGAGTCTTAGATCAGTTTTAAGCCTGTCACTCTCATTATTAACCTTTCCTAGTTTCTTAAGCAAATTGATACAACTGGGATATCTGTGTCATTAAGGGTCACCATTTTCCCTTATTTTCCACAGCATTGACTTTCTCTGATCACTTTCCCTCTGTCTGTTTTCTCACTGGACGTGAAGGCTACTGAGCTTGAGCTGGCTTGACTGGAGACATGAAATACTATGAGAATGGTGGAGAGTCCCATATCTGTCCTTTCCCTTTCCTGTTCTTAAGAGAACCGTCCATTGCTGTGGTACTTATTCCCTCACTCACCTTCCAAGAAGTTAGTGCCTGTGAGAACCAAGGCTATGGTTCTTTGCCTTCTTAAGTTCTACCTTGATTTTCTGGATTTCCACCGCAGGGATCAAACCTTCCCAAGAGCAGCACTTGTAGCCTGCAACACTCTCAAAAGTGGGAGACAATACATTTCTAGGTTTAACACTATCTACTTTGGGGTGAGCCAGAGGCGGGAGAATAAGTGTGACCTGAATGACCTCTCCCACCTCATCCATGGGAGGTCCTGAGCTGATGATGGAAACTCAATAAGATAGATGCAATTCCCCTGTCTGCTGTGCCCGTTCAGACTCCAAGGTCAAAATCCCCTCTAATAATAGTATAATGTTTTCTGTTCAGTGTCAGTTTAAAACTCAGCAGCCAACATGGAATACCTTTACACTGGTTTAGACTGATGTGCTGTGTGAACCTTATTGTTGTAATCCTTAACTGAGTGTTTGCCCCTACCTTTTCCCCTGCCCCATGAACTGCTGGCACTTGGTGCGTGCAGTTCTTTCCCAGACTCTATGAGAGGGGAAGAAGGAAGTGAGGTGGGGAGAATAGGCAACAAGAGCAATCATTCTGCTGCTCCCAAGCTCAGTAGAATGGGAGATGCAGTGACCATAATTTTCCTTTAAAGGAGGTGTACCACTATGACTTGACTCCATGCAATAAAGAAAAAGAAATGTTTGATTTAGGCCCTGGAACATCTGGTTGAAAAATTTGTAATTTTCAGTGACTAGCTCTGTGAACTTGGACAAACCTTCTAATCTCTTTGAGTCTAAGTTCCCCCTTTGTAAAACAGGAGTGAAATCTCCCATGACTTCATCATTCTAGTCCATGGAAGGCTCAAACTAAATATAGCCAACCATGAAATAAATCTGAGAACTTTAGAATGCCACACACTTGAAAAGGATTACCATTTAATTATTCTAGTCAAAGCTGATATGATGTCCATTATCCATCCCTCCTTTCTATCTTGACCCCAAATGCATCATTTTTGCCTGCTTTTGGATTGGCTTACCTGACTCAGTGGTGGCAGTCTTTGGATGGATTCATACTGATTCAAAGAATGACAGTTGGCCCTGAGGAGCTAATATGTCATTACTAATAGCTGTAAAGTATATTGAAATGCCTGGATTTAAAGGCAAACCTGAAGCTTCTGCACATCAGTTCGAATGACATTAAATCCAGTGTGGTTGATCCATACACCCACTGGCCCCACTTAATTTTGAAATTCACTTTAATCATATGTTATTCTCCAACAGGAACAATAAAACCAACTGTTTCACAGAAAAAGCATTTTCACATCTAAGAAACAGGCCCCATTACACATTTTTATTCACTTTTATCCACTTTTTCCCATAAAATGCATTTGTATGGAAGCAATTTCCATTTGTCAGACTGTTTCATTGAATACTCTTTAAGCAATGGTCAATCCTATTTGTGTTACATTTATAAGAACTCTTAAATTTCCTAAACTGAAGAGAAGAATCTGCTAAACTAAGAATTCTGTTCAACTTAATACAGATTTTATACCACCTTTCAAATCCCAGACTGAGCTCTTCTCTTCCAGTTTTTCAGAAACCAAGAAGCACTTATTTCTAACAAACCCATGAAGGCGGCACATATTCTATCATTAAAGGCAAAGAGCGTCTCTCTGATATAATGGGAATATGAGTCATCAACTCTAAATCTGATCTGCTCCTAATTCAATTAAATCATTACATTCTTGTCTTTCACTGATTTTCTTGCCTACAGAAAGCCATGCAATGGATGTGTTAAATGGCCATTTTTAAATAGTTTGTGCATTCAAAGAGGAAAAGAAAAAAAAAAAACATCATCTAATACCAAAAGGGAAATAAATTGCTGATCTTTTTCTTTTTTTTTTTTAACAAATGGCTGGGAGGGTTATAATGTATTAGATTTTTTTTTTCCAGAGGTAATCTTAGATGTGGAGTGAATGAAGTGAAGTCTGTTATCAATCCATAACATCTGCCGCAGTGTCAAGTGATGAAATGGGTGACTCCAGAGCCCAAGACAGCTGGGACGGCTTTCTTAATGCAGGAGGGTATTGTGCAAACAAACAGGCACTGATACGGTCTATGGTTGTCACAATTATTCAGGCTGGTGATACATCTTCCTGTATTAGCTGCTTGAGCAGTCCTATTTCTTTTAAAAGTAAACTACTGTATAACAATCACCAGCCCAGCCTGTAAGTCAGTGAGTACAAATAGAATAAATACTCCAGAAATAAAAAATAAATATAAATTAAAACTTATCACCAGGGCAATAAATGGAAAAGCAGATGCAAGAAGGAAAACAAAACAAAACAAAACAAAACACTAGACCAAAGGTGGGAGAGAGAATGAACAAACAAAAATCCAAACAATACTTTAAAAATATATGTGCATCAGTCATAATTTTCTTAAGCCTTATTACATTAGGGTTCAAGTGTAGTAAAAATTAAAAATGTAAAAACACTGTTCTGGGCATCTAATTTTAATTTGTGTTTCTGCAGAAGTTTTGTAATCAGCAATGCTGGAAAGATTATTAACAATAATGGAATCTATCTATTAAGTATGGGTAAAGGTTGTACAACATTAAGAAAAATAATAATTTAGTAGTTTATACTTTACATAAATCTGTACCAAAAGGAGCTATTGAATTTAATTTCAAATGGAAGGCTGATTTCATCCAAACAAGCTGCTTTTGGGCAATCCTGAAATATTCTGATTATAATTAGAAATGTGACCAGTCCTCACATAACACTTCTAATTGAACTATGATACAATATATCCTCAAATATTTAACCTAGCCTTCAGATGGACAATCTACAGCCCACTGGAAGGATTGTTATCGGTTAAAATTCTCTGTGCTCTGGTACTAAGAACCATGGAAAACAAGACCTGGAAGCTCATTTGGTCGAACTTGATAATTGGGCAGATGTGAAACGTCATTTTAGTAAGCAGAAGAGCCTCCTACCAGGCCATTTTCTTTGATACTGTGCTTATTCTGTCATGTTAGGCTGCCTTGTTATCTGTTACTTATATATCTGTGTATCTATAGTAGTATTAGAAGCTAGCCATTTTCTGTTTATGTCAACAAAATGGATGCGGAAAATTCAAACACAAATGGAAAATCAAATGCAAGTTATTGAGACCTGATTGAGACAGGTCTTTAACAATCAGGATAACATATCTTGAGTGGCCTTTCAGATATGTTTATTCCAAATTTTCTAGTTATACACTGGAATGACATTTTAACATACATTTTCTAATGGGCATTCATCTTTGATTAAATAAGTCAAGACCCACTGCTATTTAGTCTTCAAAAATGTACATATCTGCTCTACTGGACAGAAGTGACCCTCTCTTATTCACATCTTCCTCAACACATCACACCATGTTTGACAAACAGTAAATACATATTAAATGCTTATCCAATTTATGTATTTTTTGTAGGCTTTGAAGAAGCCAAAATAAATTCAGTTATCTCAAAAATCAGGTATAAGTATCATGAGACTACTTTCTTTCCAACAATGGGGCATCATATCTCATTCATTCATTCATTCATTTGCTCATTCAAAAAAACATGTGAGTACCTCCTGTCAGTTCTACAGCCTAAGAATAAAACAGTGAACAAGAAAAAACAGCTACTCCCCTTAGGAAGCTCAACTGTGCTTCAGAAAAGACTGTTGTCAAGCTAATAACCATAAACATTACGAAGGAGAAATTCAGGGAACCATGCCTATATGTAAAAGGAAGCTTAACTTAGTTTGAGAGGGTTACTGTGAGATTATGGAAGCTTTCTCTAAGGAAGTACCCTTCAAAGTAAGGACCAGAGGAGAATTAGGAGTCAGATATGCAAAAGGATGGGTCAGAATGATGAAATTCTAGACAAAGAAAGGCATATGCATATGCAATAAGAGCATGTTGAATTCACAAAGAAAAAACATAGAAAAAAGGAAAACTAGAGTAGCTGAGAGAGAGAGATTGAGGAGGAGGGGAAGTTGAGTTCCAAAGAGGCGGGAGTGATTATATATGATCAAGCTAAAAGACAGACATGGACCAAATGGAGCAAGGATCTAGGAGCAAGAGTAATATTCAGAATCTCTGACAATCACTATCGCAGAACAACAACCATTCAGAATGGTCCTAACTGTCATAATAACCTTACAAAAAGTGAATGTGGCAGTGGTTGCGCATAATGCAGAGTTTGGGACAAAAGCCTGGGTCCCTGAATGCTGGCTAAGAGCTGAGCTTCCTTACCGCCTCAACCTCAGCCTTAGAACTGTTATGTTAGAGAAAAAGACATGTCTACACCCTTTAAACTGCTATGTTATGAGTCTCTTTGATAATAGCAACTTAGATTTATCTTAACAGATAGTTGTTTAATAGCATGTTCAGAACATAAGTGGAATTACAGCTTTTAGAAAATGATTGCCTTGTAAACATGTATTTTGGCTAAGAATAGAATGTGACACTTTTAAATGGAAATGTCTTACAAATGTGCCCGCAAAAAACCATTGACCACACAAGTTTATGCAGTTATACTATAGAGAGAGGTCATATGAAATAAGTGCTTGTTTGTTCACTTTATACGTTGGCAGTAAAAAACAATGATTGGATCTAAGACAAGGTATCAGGTAAAGGTTTTAGTATTCCAGGGTTACTCTGGGACCACAGTCACTCAATCTTTCCCAATTACCACCCTTCTCCCTCCATTGCAATTAGGGTAAAGTCAAAATTTCTTAATGCGGTCAACAAGTAGAGACTGATCACCAGTCAACATGTACTGGTTGTTTAACATCCACTATCTGATTGGTTAGAAAAGACTTTTCTTAAAATGTCATTTCCTGATGAGGCTGCACCTAATGCCACTAGCATTTCCCTTCTCTCTTACCTTGCTCTACTTTTTCCTTCTTTACCTAACATTTTTTTCTTTTCAGAGTAAAGAAGCACTAAATTAGTGTGCTTCTTGTTTACTGGTTGTATTTTTCCAATGGAATAAAAGCTACGCAAGGCAAGGGGCCTTCATTTGTCTTGTTCATTGATGTATTTTGAGCCTGCAGAACAGTGCTTGGAAAATAGTAAGCACTCTATAAATATTTATTCAATTGAACATGAGTGACATGACTGATTTTGTTGTCTTCTTGGTCAAAGCTGGCTTGCTGCAGGGTAAAGATTCCAGCTGGTGGAGGGTAACTGAGCATCCTAAGGATCTGGGAAGGAAATGTCTCACATCTCTTGCACTCACATTCCACAGACAAGAGTATGAATAATCATATAATCACACAGCCACACTTTGACCCTCAGCAGTTCATTTAGGCAAAAGGTCTCCTCTTTTCATAGTAAGTGAGATTGAAGTGCTTGTAAGAAAAAAATAAGATAATTATTCTATCTCCCTTGCAAATACTAAAATAAAATGAAGGTATTATCTATATGTACTAAGTACAATAGGATCAAAATTATGGATAATTATGGAAAATATTGGAATATTTTCAATATTATTTATGTTTCCATAGTTAATTTTATGTTATATGTTTAGCTAAGCTTTAAATACTTACAGTATATGCTTTTGCCAAGAGGTCAAAGAGTAAATGTGTTGTTCAACTTTATTTTTGCTATTGTTTTGGTTAAATTAATTTTAGAAATTAAATGTTAATAATGTGAAGATATTCCCCATTACTCAGGCACCGAAATGTATACAGATGTCCAAATAACATGTTTAGGAATTACACTAAAAAATTTGAAAACCATTGAACTTTTCGTTGATTCAGTAAATATGTATCTGTATATTTTCCTTAATCTGATTTATGGAAAGTAGCTTTCTAAATAAACTTGATATACTTGCAATTTACCAAACTAACAATTAAGTCATTACTTTTCATATCTCATGAGCAATTATGAGATATTTCTTATTCTCTTGGAATTGGAGGGGAATTCATTAACTCACTTAATGAGTGATGAATGTGCATCAACAAATTATATGCTTGTTAATTTTTCAAACAATACCATGGAATAAGTACTATCATTAAATAAGCTTACAAATGGTTTAATAACACTTCTATCATCACTTAGCTCTTAGGACCAGGTCCTAGATCTGAGCGAAGGGGGTTCCAATCCAAGTTTAAAGAGAAATGTTCTAAATAGTCCCATAATTCATTCATTATTTAATTCATTTTTTAAATTTGGATATTCATGCATAAATGTGAGCACTTAAGGAGAAGGAACCTTGTCTGTCTTACTTACTCCAATAAGCTCAGGGCCTTAAACCATGCTTATAGCAAGACTAAGCATTGAACAGAATTGTCAAATAAATTAATGAATAATTGAATACTTAATGACTAGAAATCTATGTTCAACACATTGAAACAGATCTTATTGGGGTACAACCTTGAGACATATATATGTATATACAATATATGCAATCCCTTAAGACAAAAAGACTTAGACTCCAGTGGGGAAAATAAAGCCATAACCATACACAACAGAACACTGTAAGTGCCTTCAATGCAAAAAGCTAAAGAGATACCATTCATCTGAGAAACTCATGATGGTCTTTGAAGATGCAACAAGTGAACTAAACATTCAGAATAGATAGAATGTTAGCAAGTCAAGTCGAGGAATTGGGAGGAAGTGCAGGCCTAGCCAACAGGACAGCATATGCAACGCTATTAATGTGTGAAAACAGGAGCAACACATTAGGGAATAGCCAGTATTCTTGAAAATTGTTAATATTTTAAAAAATCCTGGCTGTGATGAGCATATCCATATCATCTGTGATAACAACCTAGATAGTTCCACTAAATTAATGAACATACCCAAGAGGCTACTGAGCTACCAATCTTTATTCCTAAAGTTCTTTCCGATGATAAGGGATGGGTGACAGAATGCTGAAATTCAGCATTTTTCTCAATTAGTGATAAAAAAGAGAGAGCACCAAAGAGAGTTTTCCACAGGTATCAGAAGGTAAGATACTCAATTTCTTTTTTTTAATTTTAATTTTGTAGCTAACTCAACCAAATATTGAATTGGCATGGATATGGTTTATCACCCTCATGAACAGCTACTTGTAAAGCTTGGTTTTAAAGATCTAGAAAAAAATAAGATGATAAGTGGATAGATTTATTCATTTTAACAAACTCATATTGGAAAGCCATCATGAGAGTGGTCCATGCAAGTGATGATACAAAGATAAATAAAATACAGTCTCTGGCGCTGAAATGTCATAGACTGTGTAGGACACTCTTCCAAGGAGACCAATAGAACATGTGCAAGAATCCATTCCAGGGTTCTTCATCCACAAATCACTGTGCATAGAGATCTTCTATTAGAAAGATTTTTAAAATTCATTTATCAAGCCCTACATCATTATTATTACCTTTTTTTTGTATCAGACCTCCTGAGAAGTAGACTTTTTTTCCGAATTTGGTAAAAGCAATATTTTTGGTATAAGAACTGAAAATACTGACAACTGGTATTACAGTATTGAAATAGTTTCTCATTCCCCCTCCCTCCCTCCTCTCTTTCTCTTCTTTCCTCCCTGCCTCCCTCCTTCCTTCCTCTCTTTCTTTCTTTTAAATTCAATTCTCTGCTTATAGAAAGACTAAAATATCTAAAAAAATTTATCAAAACAAAAGCATTGAGGAAGTTTATTACCGTAATATTTTAATGATTCAATGTTTTCTAGGGCGATATTTTATTTATTTGCATAACCAATGACTTGCTTCATCATAAATTATAGCTCACTAAAAATTCTTTCTCAAATGGCAATGATTAAAATGGAATTTGGTACTCCAAGCAATCTCAACTAACCTTGACTATTTTCCAAAAGGCAAACTTTTCTTGGCAGTAGTGATTGAATCACCCAATTTCTAAATTTGAAAATGCATTCACAAACTTGAGAAGATATGCCTCAGGTCAGTGTTTTTCTAACTGTGATAGAGAATCATTGAGTGGTTTAATCAATTTTGTATTTATTTATTTATTGCTGCATTGTCCAAAAAGGAGTAAAACTTGTTTAACATGTTTCTTTGAATGTTTGAGTCACATCACAATATAATTCGACTTTAGGGAAATGTTATAATAGTTTGATCATTGATGGCAGCTTGAAAGAAAAAAAAATTTTTTTCATCTAAATAGTTTTAATATATCAGTGAATTATGGGCTTGCTAATTTTTCAAAATGCTAATAACCATAACCATTACGAAGGAGAAATTCAGGGAACCATGCCTATATGTAAAAGGAAGCTTAACTTAGTTTGAGAGGGTTACTGTGAGATTATGGAAGCTTTCTCTAAGGAGAAAGTAAGTTTCTGAGCACTCTAATAATGATGGTGATGTTATCGTCCTCTGAGGTCCATCTCTTGGTGAAGTCCTCTTCCAGGATGTTCAATGAGCACCACAATGTACCCAAAGTCTTTGAAATTGTTCTTAGAGGGGATTTCTCCACTGCCTTTTCTTCAAACATGAGCAAATATGTCAATATCTTTCCAAAACCATTTCTTGCTTGAAATTGGGCCCACATTGGGCTTTTCTTTCCTCAAGGAAACCAGAAGCAAACTGAATTGGTGTCCCAGTACAGTCTGTTGTGTCCCATTTGTTACCTGGGAAGGATTTATGGCACCATTGACATTGATTTTCCTACCAGACTGCTAGCATGGACACATTTGTGAGCACCAACCACCAATACAGATTTTGTTGGAATTTATCAAACTCTGAGTTACCACCTGTTTCAAACACTGCAGTTAAAAATTTTAAAACAGCCAAAACAGGTTGTTTTGTCCATATTCAGTTCTTCCTTTTTTAGTTGGGTTTGGATCAAAAGGAAAAATCGCTTAAATCATATTCCTATTTGTTCAGAATCTATTAGAACTGAATTGTGCCTATTAAAAAAGTTATCTAGTGGCAGAAAAAAGGAGATTTCTTCCTCTTTTTCTAAATTTGGCCAATTGCCCTTAAATTTTATTGATATACATAATTATTACATCACTTAGGTCTCAATACAAGGTCCATGTTGTTAAATCAGAATAGCAACCCACTGGCAAAGTCTCTTGATTAGTCACAGACAGCTCTTGCAGATGTCAGCTTTTATTCACTGATGGCATCTTTTAAGCAATTCAGCTCCTCACTAACTTTATATACTCTTTCAGTTAATTACTGCTCATACAATCTAGGGATTGAGTTGAGCTGACGGATGTCAGTACCCTTTTAGGTACTACAATAGATGACTCTGCAAATTCTGAAAGCACTTTAAAATGATGTTAGCAGAAGTAGCTATGCTATTTTTTAATGTGTACTACAAGGACCAGGTAGTGATATATCTTCCATCTGGGTTTGAGAGGTCTCCTAATCCCTTCTGCCAAAATCTTTGCCCCCTGCCAATCACACATAGTTCTTAATGTATCTTTATCAGAGATTTATTCTTCTGAGAACGGCAATTTCTTTCCAGTTCTTACCCACACACCCCTGAAATAACATAATGCCAAAATATTAACAATATCTAAATCATTATCAGCTCATAAAGAGCATGTTTGTTTCATTATTACCTAGAGGGAAGTAGTGGTTTCATGGAATAAGAACATATTTTTAGAGGAACAGTGCTTTTACCTCCAGTCCTAGATATGACACTACAACCTGCCACACAGGTAAAATCTTCCCATCCCTCTGCCCATCAGTGAATCACAAACATGCTCATCCCTGTCCACCTCAAGCACAGAGCAGATGTGCAGATGAAATAAATTAGGATAGGTTAAAGACAAACATTCTTATATGCTAACTAAGAGTAAAAGCTCTGGAGCCAGAACAGACAGTTTAGATGCCACCAGCATTGCCCACAGGGTGACCTGCTTCGTTAACCTCATTGTTCTGTCACTTCACCTGAGACTAATACTAGTTACTGACTACTTATAGATGATTGGGATGGATGAGTGAATGAAGACATAGGAGGCTCTTAGAACAGTGCCCAGCAACTAGTAAGTATAATAATACTGCTGGCAGTTATTAGTTGAGTTTGCCTCGAAAGCTGAACATTTATAGGTCAGGTAGAAGACTTTGTGATAGCTGGACATTCACAGCTTCCTTAAAGGTGACGCAGTCCTTAGAAGTTTTGATAGGGGCAAATTTGAAGGGAATAAGTCTAAGTCTTCAAAAGCAGATTTGGATCAGATTGAATGATGGGGGGCTCTGGGTACCAGAGAGTAACAAGAAAATAATTTGGGTGGAAAACGGAGATTTGGACCATAATGGCAATAAGAAAGGAAAGGCAGAATTTTGAGAAGGCATATACCTAACAATTTTGTTTAGAGTTGGCTCACATTTTAGTTGGTGCTTTCTCATATACAACGGGGACTGTGTCAGGCCATAATGAAGATAGTTGCTAGAGATTAACAGTATTTCAACACCTTAAATATTTATTTACCTTCTCGTCTCACATTTTATTCTACTCCATCCTACCAAGAATAATTCTGATAAAGGAATCCTGAAAATGATTTGCATTTTTTTTCAAATAACCTACCAGAAAGTACACAAATAAATATGTTTTCCTTCAAAGTAAATACCTTTATTCAGTTAGAGTAAATGAATAATGAAATTGTATAAACTTATAATAAATGTGGTAATGCAGTTTGCTGGCTATTGCTCAATATGTTTTTAGATTTTTTTCTTGGTGGATCAGTTCATGCTATGCATAATCTAATCTAATTGGTTTTCATTTAAGAAAATAGGAATATGACATTCCTACCCTAAACCTCCTCCCAAGAGCTCTGCATCTTCCAGGGTTTTTTTTCATTGGGATTAAGGCAACTGCTCTAGTGCCTTTTATTCCTGTGACAAACACATTTTGCTGTCTCCAAAAGATCCATTTAACCCAACGGTTTGAAAAACTTCTGAACAGATCCAGATGGTAAATATTTGGCTTTGTGGTCCATACACTTTCTATCTCAACTATTCAACTCAGTCCTTTGTAGTGTGAAAGCAGCCAAAGAAAATATGTAAATGAATGGGCATGGCTGTATTCTATTGAAACTTTGTTTCAGAAGCAGGTGGTGGTCAGATATGCCTGTGGGCTGTAGATCTCCAACCTCTATGGTGTTGGGAGAGAACGATTTGGCTATCATTCAGAATGAGGATTAAATGGTGAAATATGTAACCTAACACATAGTAGGCACTCAAGAAATGTCTTTCTTCCCTTTCTGGCAGTGGTGATGTAATGGAAATCCACATACTAAGCTTGGGTCTGGACAGATCTATTCACATTCCGGCACTGTGGAACTCAACGATTCTCTGAGCTTCAGATCTCTCATCTGCAAAGTGGGGCCAATTTTTGTCATTTTATGATTTTCTTTTTTATGAAACTTAAATCTGACAAATATATAAAATTTCTACCACAGAGAAGATACTAAAGAACTTGCTGTATCCAAACTTTCCCTAAGAGTTTCCATTGAGAAAGCTATTTGAAACAGATAAACTACCCTTACTATTTCTCATCAAGAGTGGCAGATCTTGGAATTCCAAAAATTGTTCTTTTCCTAGAAATCAAACTCGATGAGAGGGAAATTTAGGTGCCTCTTCCTCATTTCTCATAAAATTTTATAACTAAAACTGACCATCAAGATATGTCCACCATTCTCATTTTACAGGTAAAGAAACAGACGCCTAGAGATTAAATGGCATGCCCAAAGCCAATCAGTGACTCAGGAGAAGGGTTCAGATGAGGACTCCGTGCTCCTGACTCCCAGAACAGAATTTTCACACTGTAACATGCCGTCAACCTGCCTCGGTTGGATTTCATGCTTGGAGCAGGTTCTGCCTCTTTGAGCCATCTGGTCATATCTGTTAGAGTTAGCAAATGAGGAATTGCTTGACCAATTTGGATTGCAAAGGAAATGGCCCTGAACACTTTCATAGAAGGATGTTCAATAATTGGAAAGTGTTTCCCACTACACCCACTGTATTAGGATAGGGAGGGGGGTGTTATTGAATGTATATTCTTGCAGTCCATTGGATCGCACCCTGTAGGGTCACTGACACTCTGTACACTGTTCTTCCCTAATGATATAAACTAATGATATAACTTGGGAAATGTCACTGAGCAAACCATGCGGCATACATGGCATTTTGAACACCCTGAACAATGACATGACATTTTGAACAGCTGAAAGCAGTGCTCCGTGGTGTCTGCCCTGCACATTTCCCAAATAACACCTGTCTCTCTTTCTGCTCTTCCCCTTTCTTTTTGGCTCTCAATTATCATTTTTTCTGTGACAGACCAAATTCTACATTTGGTCCCTTAATTGGCTCATCTTTACTGGGACCACATTAACTTAATCTTGAGCTCTTCATCATCTTTATAGCACGTCCTTTTTATTTCGCTGTTCTTTTCTCATTGTTACTTTGTTTGGGAACAGATATGCAGGTCACTATGTCTTGAGGAATTGAGAGGCTCTTCAAATATTCTTCCAAACAAAGAATGACCTTTTTGGTTGCTAGAATTAGAATATCTATCATTTTGTTTGCATGTAAAATTGTGTGGCTATATGTGTTTCATCATACATGACATTTTTGGCATTATCAAACGCTTATTATATATCCTACACATGCTAAGGGCTATGTCCATGAATAATAGTTTTTAGAAAGCTAGTTTTAAGAAACGTTGTCTGTGCATTTCCTTAGTGTTTAATAAAACTCATCTTAATTGAACTAAATTAAAATCATAAAATTCAGAGTCTGGGTTCATTGAAATGGAAGCTGTCATAGTGCCCTTTTAAAATGTGTTTATTTATACACAGATGTATCTTACATGCCAATTTATTTTCCTGCCTTCTTCCTTGCTAGTTTTTCCTTTGGATTAAAATATTCTGGAAATTACATCCCCCTATAAAATCCCTCTTGTGTCCATGTATTTCTATTAGGAGAGCCATAGGTAGACTTTCCCTTTCTCATTAAAAAAAAAAAAATCTATTGTATTCCCAACACAGGTGTTAATGGGTATGGCTAAGGAATCAATCGAAATAATCAAACAGAAATAACTACACTAGCTCCTTCATATCACGGTCTGTTCTTTCCACATGTAAAAATCCGTCAGAAAATTGTGAGTCAGAAAGTACGCAGATGATACCGAACGACTTGTGGCATGGCCAAGCTGCTGCTGCTGCATCACAGACACTCACCCCAACACCACATTTTCCATTAGGAGGCTTCCGTGAGGATCAGGTTCCTCTTCAGGGATAAGAGCAGATCATCTCCTCTTCCTGTTCATCATAAAGGCAGCTCCAGAAAGCTCATAATCATCAGCCTTATCAGCAGCTGGTTTAGTTCGTCCTAAATGTACTGGTAAAAGAAAGATCTGCAGGGTCATTTTAGCCTCTCATTTATGATGCCTTCCTGTCCCAGCAGCTTCTTTTGCCCACCTCTCCCCACTAACGTATTCAATGTGCATGATATGCAGTACCAGTTCAACTTCTTTGAGAGGTCTCATGATTATACGCTTGCCCTTTAGTTCTCAATCAAGATTGTAGCTATGTGTAGCAGCATAGAGAATGAGAGTGGAGAAATGAAGCATTTCTTGAGGTAAATCAAACTCAAACCAAAATATGTTAATTAAAAGAGCTAAATAATGAAAAGGAACATTTGGGGTTCAATTTATCTAACTGAATAATTCATTTTTGTTTGGGCATGTACAAACATTTTAAAAGCAAGAAAGGGCAAAATAGAGGAATAATTAATTTTCAGGAATTTATTCAGGATCAAAAATGATGATTTTCCTTCATTGCCCCTTGAGATATAATGCTAAACCCATCTTCAATCCAACCTATAAGCACAAGCAATTTTAGTGTATTAATTTTTGCTGTTTTTTAAAATCACATATTAAAGCATATTAAATATTTTTGGGTTTGATCTAAATAATTTATTTTATGCCAAAATGTAATTTTAGATGAAAACACATCCATGTTGACTTGAGCTAAAGCTAAGGAAGTTATGTTTTTTAATGGTAAATTTAGTAACACTTTGAAATTCAACCAGTAAAAGCAGAGATTTGCAAAAGGGAATTTTGAAAAATAGATCTTACTAATTCATGAGAACCCATAACACTGTAAGTGATCAGTGCACAAGGCAAAGGCAAGTAGCTATTACAATTTAAAATTTTATCTCAATGAGCACTTCGTAGAGAATCTTAACTTGTTTTGTCAGACTTGGTAATAAGTCTAAAGTTAATATAAGAGCTGACTCTGAAAACATTTGTGAACTCAATGAAAAAATGAAAGAAAGAAAAAAAAAGAACAATCTGAAAGTCAATAGGTGCTAAAAAGAAAAAAATTTTGAACATTATAAACCACCTTTTCAAAGGTCTCCTAATGTACAATATTTAAATACAAACAGTAACTAGTGTTACACCAGCTGCTCTCAGGTTTGCAAAATATATCAAAGTACAGCATATTGGAATGAGTCCTGAGTTTCCATTTACTTTATCTATCCAGACACATCAATTCTTTTTACTCCAGCCTGATAAAGTGGAACTGCAGCAGACAAATGAGCCGGTGGAGCTGACATAATGTGTTTGTCACAAAGGAGCGCTGGAGAAAAAAGCATGACTTTGATCTTCAATGAGGTTCCTATGTTACAGTACCATGAATTTAATTCTAACTTGATGCCTAAAGTTACCGTTCACTGTTTATTGGCAAAAGTTTATTCCCATTTTGTCTCTAACTGTTAAAAAGCTTAGCTCTCCCAATTTGTAGAAGCAGCCCCACCCACCCCCCAATGCCCCAAGAAAAAAGGATGGAAATGTACGTGTGAAGAATGAATTTCTGAACTCTTGATGGTATGATAAAAACTACCCTGAATTGATGACTAAGGGAGCAGGTTGATGGCTACTTTTCAGAAACCCAAGGTGTAAGGTTTGAATTTTAAAAGAAGCCCAGCTCTGTATTTAAATGATGGGATTTATTATTTAGTGTTTATATAAAAGTATACTTTGTACATTTCAGATATTAAAAAGCTATTCTTTCTTTTGACAAAGACTTGAATGAAAATAAAGGTTCTGCTTTGAGTTCTAAATGACATGAAATATTTGCCTGTTTCATCTTTGGCCTCCTTTATCCAAGTAAATTAATTCAACGGCTTTTCTTTAGCTCAGCAGACAAATGAAAATACCGTAGGTGGGATCTGCCACTGGTAAACAAACACAGAGAGCATAAAACAGTGGGTTCCTGGAGACCAATCTTCTGAGCAGATGAGTAAACATTGCCTTGAACAATAAAAATGGGGAGGAAGATAGTTTTCCCTGGTACTTGGTGCTGCAGCCTCTTGCAAATTTTTGGTTTTTATAATTTGTGGGTCATTAGCCCAACAATTTAAGAAGTAAAATGAAAATCGGTACTGTGAATCCGAATCAATAAATTAATTCCAGTCTGGCCACAAAGCATATGTTAACATAATGGGATGCAAATAAAAGAAGAAGCCTTGTCCCTGCCAGTGATCTTTAACAATTAAAACATATCTCCTCAATCAAAGGACTGAAATATACTAAATAAGTTATAGCATTGCCACATTGCCAAGTTATATTCATATTCTATACAGGCTCGATTACTGCTCACTGAAATAATCAAAATAGCATGTCAGCTCATACTCTCTTACATAATTTTTAAATATAACTTTTGGATTGACAATTTACAATGGACAACTATGTTTACAGCACACATCTCTATTTTTTTTTCACAATATATTGAATTATACCTATCATCTTAGTCATTCAGGAAATACTCTACTTACCCAGTACACCTAAATGCACCAGTGGTCTCAGATTCACACCAACTGGACAGACCCAAGTTTCCAGAGGGTGAGTGACAACAAATAGGTGAGGAGAGATCGGGAGGGCTGCACAAGTTATCATACTAAAGAGAAGTCAAGTTCACCCTGTGGAAGGACTTTGGTGGCTGCAAGCCAAGAGAGTTTAGCCACCTAGAAAAAGTCACTACTTTTTCTTTTCCCCGTGATCAATTGGTGAGATTCGGGTGAGCTGCTGATTACTTTAGAGTTCATTCTGTTCCCCTCACTCATGAAGTAGAACAAGCTTCATTTAAATCACATTTCTGAAGCAAGCTTCACAAATGAGAAGAAATAAGATCTGAGTGTTAATGCTAAGACTATGCCCTTGAAAGGCCGGGAAACTTAAAGACGTGCGGCAGTTGTTGTTAGTTGGGGTCCAAGTTCTTTCAGTACGCACGAGCAAAGGACGCCGTGTTTTTCACAGATGTTACCTATTTTTAGAGTGATGCCAAGGGCAGGATGACTGCATACACACCCCACTGCCCCACTACAAACCCACCCACCACACAGCACCACAGAAGGACATCAGCAGTAGCCAGCTGCAAACAGCTGTGCCTTCTGTTAGCTTGGAGGCACGTTGAACGAAGATGCTCCTATGTCCCTGGGGTTGCACGCTGAAACACAGAGGCCAAGGCAGGCCAAAGCAAATTGGAAGATGAGTCAGAGCCAACGAGGCAACAATATTCATGCCAAGCTGGTTTCGCAGGGTACTGCACCAAGACCTGACTTTCTATCTGAGTGAATTTGGCCTAGCAAATGGATGACACCCAGCTTTTCATGCAGTTTCATCTCTGTTCCCTATCAAGAAGCAAAAACACCTTGTTGGCAGCCATGATGTTCAGCGGATAAAGCTTCTCCAAGGATGGGTTGGGAGCATAGCTGAGCTAAGCAGGCAATTGCTTGCTATTGCTAAAAACTCAACACAAGGCACTCATTCTGGCTATCAACTAGCGGTAATAAAACACTGCTACATCCTCGGGAGACCTCTGTGAGATAAATTAAGATTCTTTTAATCGCATCACATTTAGAATTGAAGGCCGAGAGAGAAGATACTGCTTTTATGAAGTTGCTCAGTTATTAAGTGACAGAACAAGTATTCGGACCCAGGTTCTTAGATCCCCAATACACTGTTGCTTACAGAATATCACACTGCCACTGTTCCTGTCAGATTTCTTACAATGCAGCCAAGAGAAATGATCAGAAAAAGAGTCAGCAAGGATGATGCAATGTGGAAGACAAAAAAGACCTGGGCACAGTAAAAAAACTCAGCCCTATTTATGATGACGCTCTGGTTGAAACCACTGGTAAACCAAATAAATTCCACATGTACAGGGGGGAGAAGGACTATTTGTTGTTCAGTTCCTCATTCTCTGTAAAGTAGAAATGTTAACACTAATTGAAAATCACCTAAAAGCGAGTTAAATGTAAGATAGATATAAACATTTCTAGTTTCTCTAAAACTAGAAAAGAAAGTCCACGTGCTTTTAATTTTTTATGTAGTCACTGAAAGATATAAGTAGACTCAGATGAATTTAATAGCATTCCAGAAATAAGAGTATATAAAACTTTTTACTGCCATAATTCCAAAACTGAGGAAATGGTAAGATTTTAAATAAAATTGACTTTGAATCATTTAGCTGTTTAAGTGTGAAACTTGACATCCTGTGGCCTTCCAAAAGGCTGCAAATTTATTTAAAAAGAAATAGATTTTTTAAATTTGATTGCTATGGTTGGGTCACCAATTCTCCACATTATATTAGGACATATTTCATAGATTCCGGTCACAGTATTTGGGAACCACGAGGATTAATGTGTTCAATCTCTCTTCCAGATGTCAGATTATGTTGATAATGGTGATTTGAGTTTATCTAGGCAATTAAAAGTAAGATCCTTATTTTAACACTGTTTGCAAAGTTCATGCCAAGGCAATGCTTTACAGATAAAGTTGTCACGCAGCAAAATGCTTTATTACATCAATGACTAAGCCTTAAGAATAAGTTCACAGGTTTAGATGCTTCCTTCATCTGTGAAAATTTGAAATCAGTAAAGGAGTCTTTAGTAGAGCATGGTAGGGACAAGTCTCAGATCAGTTCATTCTTATGAAATAAATAATGTACCTTAAAAGAAGGTAATAGAATACCTACTAAGGTAGTCTTTAACCTTAACATTTTATATATTTTAAATTTAATTTAAATATATTAGCATATTTGCTAATTTGTTTGAGCTCTGCTAGAGAAACAAGGAAACCTATCACAGAGTGCCCAAATGAGAAAAGAAAACTTATAAATGTATGTCCTCACTATCAAACATTTGGGATGAAAGGTCATACATATCAAGGGAGAAAAGCAAGGATCAGATTGTGGCGAAGGAGCTTTGTGGAGATCCTTTATTAGATGGAGATAGAAGGGCTCCAGTTCTATTCAAAACCAAAATAGCTCAAGGAGAGGAGGCCCATTCCAGGTTACATAACAACTTTACTTAATGCTGTAGTGACTAGTACTAATTCTACCAGGCAGTCTTCTGACTGTTTTGTCTCATAGATTTCTAATTTTTTGACTTATTAATTTATTAAAAAAAAACCCATATCTATGAAGTTCTGCCTGGCAAGGAGAGGAAAATAAAACCCCCTATGATTATAGGCAAAACATTTCCTTAAAGAAGGTTGAGTTTAAGTTTCTTTTCAGCAGTGCAGTATTCTAAAGAGAAATGAGCAAAATCTTCAATGTTCTGAAAAAAAGATTTTTATACCTAAACTTCTAAGACTAGAAAATCCATCTAATAAGGTTAAAACCTTTTCTTTTTTTTTTTAATAGCCACCTTTCGGTCAAAAAAAAAAATAGAATAAGCTAACAGGTTTTAGTTTGCAGTGTGGGGTAACTTGATGAGTCCAGTGTGGTTTCAGCACTGTAATTCAGGTTCCTGAACCAGAAGAGATGGTGCGATTTTGTTCTACTGTGGCTAAAGAGGCAGAGCTGATGAGAAGGGCTTTGGAAACAAAGTCACAGAAGTTGCCTAAAGTGCTGGGAAAGGGCCAAGGCCACAGAACCCTAGGTCTTAGATAAAAGGATGGCTATGCCAGGTTTCCTTCTATAAACCCAGATGATCACAAGCTCTACAGCAAGGTATACTCTACATTTAACCACTACTTTCCTCCTTTTCATTTTATATTCTAGTTCATAAGGTAGAGCAAATATACCTTCTACTTTTCCCTGAAGATAATATCTATTTTTATAACAAAACTTCTTTTCAGCCCCTTAAGCATCCTTCTTTGCTCAATATGATTCTTTTCTTATGATTATTTAATAAAATTATGTATCAGAAACTTTTTTGCGCTAAAATCAGTGGATAATGCTAAAAACAGTTTTTTAGTGTAGACTATCATGAAATATGCACGATTACCTTGGAAATCCACTAATTATATATAGGATTTCACTTAACATGGCAATTATTACAAAGGGTTTAGTTCTGGGTGTGCTTAACTCTATTCATAATGGCCATGCATTCATAAAGCCCTAGGGGAAAATGAACTAAGCATATTGATTATAAAACAAATTGTGGCAGACAGTGACATCTTGTGGATATGGTGCTCATGAATTTAGTTAAATTTTTCTAAAGTTACATACACAAGCAAACTTTACCATATAAATACATCATGTTCCCAATGTTTATCCTTAAGTTGATTATTTGGGATCTGAAATGTACATGCATAAAAATAATACTTATGGAAGTTTGTTCCATGGTGAACTCACAAAATCCTATCTAATTTGCAGTGAGATTTTGTAATTTGACATAATTTGATTTCAATTCAAAAAGCTTAACTGTAGAGACTTAAAACTTATTTAAGCCCAATCGTTCTACAGATAAGGAAACTGATGCCCCAAGATATGATGGGACTCAAAACAGTCACAAAACTGCAAAATGACAATTAGGGGATGAAATGAATATCTCAGACTTTTATAACCCATATCGTCTAGTCACATCCTACTGCCAATCAAATAACAACGTGTGGGGTATTTTAGAATTTTATAGTCTAAACTTATAAATATCAATACTTCTATGAAGAAACAAAAAGTTTCAAAAATGTAAAACTAAAGATACATCTCTTTACTTTGACTTTTCATCCTGGGCAGACATCAAAGATCTCTCATCACTTTTACTAAGCCTAAGAACAACCTACCATTTCTAAATGTTGGTGTGTCACTGGAGCTGACTCTCTCTGAGTGGAACCTGGGGGAATTGAAAAACTTGACAATTCATGAACTTGGTTTTAGTGAATTGGCTAGAAACCTCATCCAGTTAGGAGCCACAGATTACTTTTGCTGCCTGCTGTTATTCTCCAGTGATACCCACCTCTCCACCTCTCTGGTGGAGAACAAACGAAAAACAAAAGCGAAAACTCTGAGGAAATCAGTCCTTTGATTGTTGATTGCTCCATTAGGACACTTGGAAATGCTAACGTTAGTTGCGAACATTTCTTTTACTGGCCCATTGAGAAACAAAATATACTCACACACCCTAACAAGCCCCTGGGTGCCAAAAGGAATGTATCCCCACATCAGCAAATCTCTTTCCCTAACTCTCCATCATATTTCCGCAATCCATGTCAGCAAGGGTCTGGACCCCATCAATCTAGAATAATCGCTCTCACTGAATTTTTTGATGGCCTCTTACTTGTGGAATTTAATGGTCGGACCCAGTTGTGCTCTTCTCCTCTGTCTCCCTCTGAAAATAATGATGCCCTTTAAAGAATAACTTTTGAGTCTACTTAAGGTCTGCATATGGTGACTGAATGGGGGGCAACCATATATAAAGACCACGCTATTTCAGCCTGTGTCACTACTGTCATGAACTCCATCCTTTCCAGAGCTTTCTGCTGATTGGCCATGGCTTTGTCAAGCCTGCATTATAGCTCAACTTCTCCCTTTTCCCAAACCCGCTTCCCCCTTCTCCCTTTCAGAGGTTTCATCCCTAATGAATATCTTGTGAAGTGTTCCCGTCCACAGTTAAGATTAAAGAAGAGTGACAGAGGAAACACTGACACCTGATTTAAATTCGGCCTATAATCGTCTTTGCCTGGGTACCTCATCCCATATACCTGGACCAACTTGACTCACCTCTACAGGATCAGCCTTCCCGCGGCTCTTAATTCAAGTTGAGCCCCATCTAGAGGGAATGTAAGGAATTATGATATTCACAAGGTGCAGCTCCTGGTCAGTCTTATTGCTTGCCTGGGCCGCTCTGGTCTTTACAGTCAATTCTAATTACTGAGCTTCTACCTTTTTCTGGTGACAACATTCTAATTTTTGTGGAATGAGAGTTTTGTTTAAGTCCCTGATTTATCCCTATATGACGAATTCCTGCCTTGATCCTTCTTGATATCCTAATTTATTTACTACTATCGCCTTGCATTTTTTTCTTTTCTTTTTTTTTTTTTACTTGCTGTTCCTGGAGGCAGCATTACAGCTGCTGAACCCCAGCTCCATGGTTGGAGTTCTGCAAGCCTGATGGCATCCCTGCCCCTCTGGTTAATCTGATATTGCTTGTTTCCAGCTCAGAAGGCCCATTGCCCTGATGTGCTCCTTGCAGGAAAGACCCCCAAGTAAGGAGTGTTCCAATGCCAGCATGAATTTCAGTTTTCCCATCAAATACAGTTAAATTTTCTTCCATGATCTGACCTCGCCTCATTGATACATCAGTTATCAGACCCTGACACCCACCCCGTAAATCTGGTACGGCCTCTCCCTTCACTGTTATTCTCTTTTTCTCACCATTAAAATAATACGGTTTCCTCTTCAAAGTATTGTCTTTGTGATCACACTGCAATTTGGCCGGCAAGATTTTTTCAGACTTTTTTATTCTGTTTTGTTTTGTGTTCAGGGGACATTTATATAGAGCAGTAGAGACCTCTACTGGTCATTCTGGTTAATTAAAAAAATGCTCCCCTGTTCATTGGTTACTCATATATGTTCAATGCACTATTTTTTCTCTGCTTTTCCCTCTATTGGGTGGTAAGGGAGGTTTAGTGTGATCGACACAAGTCTAGAGTCATGTATTATCTTAAGGAGAGAAAAGACTTTACTCTGAGTGTTGAGCTGCTGAATATTTACTTCAAAGAAAAGAAGATGAAATGAAAAGAAAATAGTAGAGGGTAGGTATCCTAACAGTTGACAGTGATATAGGCAGAATCATGGTGACTCTCATTATGGACAATTCAAGAAGGGCAGATAATTCCAGAATAAGGTGTCAGGAAGTAGACAGGTGGATTTGACCCATGGATACTTTGAATGCTTACCTTATTCCCCTCTCTTTGATCCAACAAATTTGGAACCATTGACAAAGATTATTAAGAGCAAATTTGCCGAAACACAGCAGACAATCACACTAGTTGATGAAAAATTTTACGAACAAAATGAATGTCTGCCAGTAGGGCGCTCTGATTATTCTAGTGAACTGAGTTCTTTCTTGAGATATAGCCACTGATTTTAAATAAATAAATAAAGGGAAAAGCACTCCTCAAATCTACTGGGCAAGTCATGGATACACCTACTGGCCATCCCCCAGCCCTCGCCCAGCTGCCTCCGTTGTTTATTTTGTGCAGATGTTTCAGTATGTTTCCATTCTGCAGCCTGGGGGGAGATGTCTAATGAAAAGACCTGACAATAGCATCATCCAAAAGACCAAGAATCAGCAGCCCCAGTTGCTTCTCTGGGAGGGACCTCTCAGTGGCAGGGTCTTCCCCTGCGCACACACACTCCGGAGTTGTACAAATACCCCACCCGTGGGCAGCCCTTTGTCTCCCATAAGAAGTGGGGCATACAGAGCTGCCATCCACCAACCCTGATCCAAGCAGTTTGGCTCATCCAGGGGACCAGCCACAATGTAGTCTCTTTCCCTGCTCTTTCAGACACTTTGTGTTGTATAAGTAATAAAGCAGTCATTTGTGAACATTTCTGTTGTGTCTGAAGGTAAATTCCTGTGATGTGCTATGTAGCATCTTGCCCCCAGATTCCATGGAGATGCTTTTGATGCAAATTGGGTGAATGGCATTGCAAGATCCTTTACTGGGGAAGCGCTTCATGAAGATGAGAGAGAAGCATGCTCAAAACTTACAAGGACGGCAGAGTGCCTATAACCTGCTGAATGAATGCGTCAGGATTCATGGAGTACATGTAAAGTTGATTATTGTGTCTTTTAAAACTTTTAATGGGAGAACATATATATATGTTATGCGGAGGAGGAGCTCGATATTGTGATATGCCACGTAATGTCTCATGCCAAACTTTGTGTCCTCCTGCTCTGCTTTCTACTTTTATTCATTCATTTCTGCCTGATAATTTGTAAAATGTCATCTCTACTGGGATATAGGGTTGGAGAACCTCTGCTCCTGTGCCTTAATCCACTGCTTGTATTTGGTTTCTATGTAGCCCATATACTGTAACTTCCTGAAAATGTTGAGCCCTATTTCTTTTTTACAAGATGGCTAGTAACAAAATAAAATTTTGTGCAGAAATCAAATTAACTAACTCACTCTGTCACTGCATATGACCACTGTTTACTGTATAATGGAATATGATTCATAGTGACAGCTGACAGAAAAAATGGAAAGTGATTCATGACAGCTTGTTTCTTTTAGGGTCTGTCATAGGCATCTTGGTTGACATTAATATGATTCTAACAAGTATTCTTATGAAGTGGCAGCATGAGATATTGGGAAAAACATGGACCTGAATTTCTATTAATAGTGACACTCCTCACTTGCTGCATGGCTCAATTATTTACCTTCATGAGTCTCCTCATCTGTAGAGATGGAAACATGGAAATTAAATGACACAAGATATATGGACCATGGGAATAAGAAGAGTATTTATTCACAGCCAATAAAGTAATATTTAAAAGAGAATATTTGAATATTCGGATTATAAATCTGTAGAGCATAGTTTAGGATGGGGAAGTGCATACGCCACATTTGATTTGGCCAAGACATTAAACTGTTATCTATTTCCCTGAAAAATAATTATGACTTCAAAGAAAAAGAAAAGGGTTCTTCACTTTTCATTGCTGTCCAGAGCAGTAACTTCAGCTAGTTCCTTGGTATGATTTTTAGTTTGTGAATCTCATTGACTGCTAACTTAAATTCTGTCCAAAAACATGAAGAGGTCAACAAACCAAGTAGAAATGGATGTAAAGTTGCTGTACTCAATACTGGTAAACATATATGAGGTTAACCTTTTTTGGAAATTCTACCCAAAGGTCTTCATAAACTCAATACATTTCAAATGATACTGATCTGTTTCAATTAGATATGACACCAAAAATCTCAGGGAAAATAATTTATAAAGCCCATATGTTGATAATTACAACCATTTTCATATAGCTTTATAATCTTGAAAGCATTCCCACATAAAAGATATCATATTTCATTCATATATCATGTCAGGGAATTCGGCAAACTAAAATTTTACCCACAAAAGACAATAAGAAGGCTGGGACTAGGTACACCAAATTTTAATATTTTGCCACATTTGCTACATCATTCTATCTATCTATCTATCTATCTATCTATCTATCTATCTATCTATCTATCTATCTATCTATCTATCTTCTACCTGTCTGTATGTCTCTTTCTCTATCTGTCCGTCTGTCTGTCTGCCTGAGTCAGTGGCAGGGGAAGAGTATATTGAATTCTCTGTATGGGTTTTGTATTATGATTTTTTTTTTGTATGCTGTATGGCAGGGGTCACATTTCATTCTTTTCCATGTGAGTCCCCTGTTATTGAAGCATCATTTGCTGAATTTTTGTTGTTTGTTTGTTTTGTTTTTGGGAAGCACATGGGCTGGGAATCATACCTGTGTCTCCCGCACAGCAGGCAAGAATTCTATCACTGAACTACCCTTGTACCCTATGGTTTTGTATTATTTTTGCAACTGTCTTGTAAGTTTGAAATTATTTCAAAATAAAAGTTTATAAAGATAAATAAATAATTAAAAATAAAATAAATGGGTTGTTTTTTGAAGCTGAGACTAGCACATGGGTTTACTCATTCTATTCCAAGCCCTTTTGGCTGCACCACAATGCTTCATGCAATAAATAAACACTCCACATTGCTTCCAGATAAGATAGCAAGTTTCCTTTAAAAGAGTTCCCCTACCAATGTTGGGGGGAAAAGAACTATATAGGCTGTCCCCCTGAAGAATCAGCAAATTTGGTTAAAACCTCTCTGGTTTCACAAGAACCCCTCAGATGGAATAAATGGGAGGACATGAAACTGCCAACAAGAGGTAAAAACCAGGGATAATTGTTTTTATATTGACTAAAAAACAAATTGCTTCAACATTTTTCTGATTGTGTCAAGATGAGGATTTGCTGCTGAACTTGGGGAGTGAATAGGCACAGGATGATTTTCTGTGCCTCTATTCCCATCCACAGATTATTTCTTGGTGTGCCAATATTTATTCTGTTGCTGGGGGAATTTCTTGTAGCTGGTTGTCTCAGTTTGATGATTATCAGGAAGGATTTGGACCAGCCTTGTACTTGCAGGGCTCAGGACAGAGGCTTTCATCTTTCTGTTCTCAGACAAGCCATCACAGGATAAATCCGAGCCAGTCATTGCATTGGTTTCTGTTCTTCACACTGTCTCATTTTTGGCATTTCAGATATAAACTGCAAGAGAAACCCAAAAGATTATTTGAAGATGTCAATACTAAAGGTATTTACTGTTCAAACCTCACAATCTTCTAGAAAGCGTATAGATTGTCAATCCTTTGATACCTATGTTTAATCCTTTATAGTTGAATGTGAACATATTAAAATTTATGCACTCAACTTCCTAATGGGCCACAGGATGTTGGAAAATTAGAAGAGAATATCGAAAAGGCCTCTGTTTGGGTTACTATAGAGCCAGGACAGAAAATGATGCAAAGTGAAACTGGTTGCTTTCTTTCTTTCTTTTTTTTTTTTTAATATTTTTATTGTAAACAACAAACATACCAACATTCTTGACATACCAACATTCTTGAAATGGTTGCAATCAATGGTTCACCATATCATCACATAGTTGTGTACTCATCAGCATAATCTTTTTGCTGAACATTTGCATCTCTCCAGCAAAAGAAATAAAAAAGAAAAAAGAAAAAACTCATACATGCCGTACCCCTTGCCCCTCCCTTTCATTGACCACTAGTATTTTAATCTACTTAATTTATTTTAACCTTTGTTCCCATTTTTATTTATTTTTATCCATATTTTCAAATCATCTTTCCATACCATAGCTAAAAGGAGCATCAGACACAAGGTTTTCATAATCACACAGTCACATTGCAAAAGTACATCATTATACAAACACTTTCAAGAAACATGGCTATTGGAACACAGCTCTACAGTTTCAGGTACTTCCCTCTAGCCACTCCAATACACCATAACTAAAAAGGGGATATCTATATAATACATAAGAATAACCTCCAGGATAACCTCTCGACTCTGAAATCTCTCAGCCACCAACACTTTATTATGTCTCATTTCTCTCTTCCCCCTTTTGATCGAGAAGGTTTTCTCAACCCTTGATGCCAAGTCCCAGCTCATCTTAGGATTTCTGTCCCACGTTGCCAGGGAGGTTTACACCCCTGGGAGTCATGTCCCAAGTACAGGAGGGAGGGCAATGAGTTCACTTGCTGTGTTGGCTGAGAGAGAGAGGCTACATCGGAGCAACAAAAGAGGTTCTTTGGGGGTGACTCTCAGCCTAATTTTCAGAAGGTTTAGCCTATACTTTGCAGGGATAAGTTTCACGGGGGCAAGCTCCAAGATTGAGGGGTCGGCCTATTGATTTGGTTGTCCCCACTCCTTGTGAGACTATCAGGAATTCTCCAAATGGGGAAATTGAACATTTCCCCCTTTCTCCCCATGCCCTTAAGGGGACTTTGCAAATACTTCTTTATTCACTGTTCAAACCACTGTGGGGTTTATCGGGGCATCACACTAACCTGGACAAACCAACAAAATCTCACACCCTATTCAAGGTTCCATGTACTTAAGGTGTTCAATTAAACTGTCCATATAAGTTAAATTAGGAAATACATTAGTCAAAATATAAATTCTGCACCAAATAAACATTTTCTGCTTTAGTCTCACACAGAAGTTGAAGTTTTAAAATATGACTGACCATCTAGTTTCAACACCCTGCAATATTGACATTCTTTTGTTCTTCTTCATGCAAAAACATTTTTAATTTGTATTAATTAATATAATCACTATCATTATATACTATAGGCATTCCTAAATTATGTATCTTCAGTCTTTATCATCTATCTTTCTGGTTTCATACGTGCCTCCAACCTTTCTCCCTCTATCATTTTCACATTCACCTTTGTTCAGCGTACTTACATTATTGTGCTACAGTCAGGTAGTATTGTGCTACCCATTTCTGAACTTTTACAATCAGTCCTGTTGTGCAATCTGTATCCCTTCCGTACCAATTATCCAATCTCTATCCTAATTCTATCTCCTAATAACCTGAAACTGGTTGCTTTTCATCAATAAATCAAATGATTACTGAAAACCCACACAATTCCCAATACTATGTTGTCATACATAGAATATTAAACTATCATCAGTGGTGTAGGGTAGTGGCAATGGACATAGAGTTTAAAAATGTTTGTATCTTGTTTGGTCTTCACAGTTTATTACAAATGTGACCTCTCAATCTTAATTTAGGCATCTCTAAAAGGAAATGGAGTGCTATTATTTTGAGTCAAGGTCTTTGGCTTCAGTAGTCTTAAATTATATTTAAGAAAAAAATATTAAACTTGTGAATATTTTAAAGGTCCAACTTAATGAAAAGGAATGATGCAAGATATATATTTTAAAGCCATCAACATTTAAAAGTTAAAGACATGAAATTAAATGATATTCTCTTTCCAAAAGCATTTTCATGAATTCAGAAAATGCTGGTTAAGCACTTACTATGGGCCAGATACTCTGGTGGACTCTGATACTGTGAGAAAATAAAGCAACACCCTGATGTCATGGAATTTAAAGTGGGTAGGGTCAGAAGTCAGCTCAAGACAGAATTCTGTTGAGTCACTCTCAAACGATTCCCTCCCACTAGAAATGCTTTGTCCATATCTTCAGTGGTTTTCAACCTTGGCTGTATATTATAATCGGGGAAGAGCTTTACAATTTGCAAAGGCTCAGACTGGACTTTCAGAACAATCTGAATCCAGGGGGACAAAATCCATGCCCTGTTTTCTTTAAAAGCATTCCAAGTTACTCCAAAGTGCAGCTGAGGTTGAGAACCAATGATGCGTGCTTAGTGCAGTGGCTCTCATGTGGCAGGCATGCAGTCATAAAGTAAATTATTGTGGAATGTATTAAAATAGATGACTTTCCCAGATATTCCTACCATATGACAATTACAACTGGTTCTTCTTGTTTACGCTCCATTTGTACGAAGTTAAAAAGTAAACCACTCATAATGTTAGTTAAAGCAGAAAATTGTCATTAATTTCATTTTTTAATAATATTATTCACAACATTGAAATTCAACTACAAATACACATGTACAAAACCAAACAGAATCTTGGTCTTTCCTCCCTTATCATGTACTTCCCAGTAAACAAAGGGGCAGCATTATTGAGGCTCAGGAGAAAAAAAAGAAGTTTAAAGTGTAAGTTTGCATTTTTACTTCTGTCTCTATACCCATGTCCTAATGAAAAGAATCAAGGAAGGGAAGATTATTAAATATTCTATTTATTGGACCATTAATTAAAGTTGTAAGTTAAATTTCCCTTTGAATTTTACCTTTGGCTTTCATGCAGTGATATTAGATTGAATTAAATATATTTTTGATCAGTTACCATCCACTTAAATTCAGGTGAATAACCCTGGAAAAGTGATCCAGTTGGATGCTTTAATCTCTGACCAATTTATTATAAATGAAGTACCAGCAAAACTGTTAACAATCCTAACATTCATATTTTTAATGTAGAATATCTGATAATGGCCTTTTGAATATACAAAATTCAAAACCTGTCAAAACGCAATCAGATATTTGAGGAAATTGTGTGCATATTAGCTTGAAGAATATGTACATTAGTTAAATTGAAATAAAACTTCAAGACTAGGAGAAATAAATCCTTATTATAAAACAAAGTACACAGAAAACTTGCCCCTTATTTTGTATAAAAATGTTTTGTGGCCAATATGTTTCTGTTTCTTTTGTGAGAATATGGAAGAAAGAAAAATATAACTTTCCTTTGACTTTACAGGTATGTGCCTTTGGATTCATTAAAAGCAATCTTGGAGAAAGCATTTCTTTTGAGGTATGATTTTTTGCAAAAAAGTGCTTAGTAGATATTTATTGCATAGATGAAAATAAGGACATTATTTTCTCAACTTATAATAATATTTACCCTCAGTATTTAAACAAGTTAATGATTCTATAACATTCAAAATGATCTGGATTATGATCCACTACTTCTCTCACTGCCTATAAAGCTAGTGAATTTTGAAAATAATAATTTTTAATAGTAGTTAATTAAAAATAATTGTGGGTATCATAATATTTTAGGAATTAGTTTATTAGAAGAGGAGGTATTTTATATTGAATTGACATAGTTATCTCCACCATTTTAGACTTACCCTCAAAGATTCTAAAACTTTTAGTTTTACATTTTGTTCCTTTGCAAAATGGGCACTTATTAAAATAGTATTTATTTTAGAAAACATTTCAAAGATATCACCAATATATGCATTCATTGACTTCATTTCCTAAAATGACTGGTTTCACAATAACAGTCTTCCTAATGGTGGCTTTTCTAGGACAAATCTAATTCTGATAACTTAGGAAAGAATGAAAAGTGGGAGTTGACCAAATAAATAAATACATTAGGGATAATGGTAATCCAATTTCTTGCTGGCAATAGTTTCAAATATGGAAAGGGAGAAAATTTAAATAAATAAATCATGAGATTGGACTGGAATCAGAATAACAGTGTGATGTATAATATTTACTGTATATTGATGAAGAAATAAATATAGATTTAAACGTGTGGCTGCATGTGTGCGTGTGCATGTGTATGCACATATATTCACTAGCTCGGTCCACCAAGAGGACCAGAGAGAAACAACACCCCACTGGTAAGCATTCTTCACACTCAGAGCTTGGTTACTTAACACAATTTTCACTAAAAAGAGCCAGTGTTCCTAGAAGAAGTGGCTGGCTGTAGAAAAGCACAGCATGATTGATCAAGAAAAACAGAGAGGGAAAAAAAATGACCTATATAAGAGGGAAAGAGGGAACATCATTGGGCATACTTCAGTCAGTAATACGATAAGAAAATATTATAAGTAGATTAATCTCCATTAGTTCTATAATTTAGATCAAGTGAAAAAATTCTTTGAAAAACACAAGCTGTAAAAACTGACAAGGAGAAGTAGAAAATCTGAACCTATTTAAGGCAATAAAGAAATAGCATTTTTTAAAAAACTTCCATAATAATAAATCCAGTAAACATTCACAAAAGATGAAAATACCAATGTTATACAAAAATGTTGATCAAAGAAAGGATATCACATATCTCAACTAGTTTTATAAGGCCTGAATAACTCTGATATAAAAAATCGACGAGGGCATCCCACGTAAAGAAAATTGCAGACCAAGACCATTTGCGAACATATTTGCAAAAATAATGAACAAAATTATAGCTTATTAAATCCACCTATACATGAGAAATAGATACTATATCTTGAGCAGGTGGAGTTAATCTTAAGAATACAAGTTTGGTTCATAATCACTCAATATAATCTACCATATTAACCAAATAAAAGAGAAAAATTACAAGAAAAGGTATTTGACACAATTCAATACTCGTTTATGTTAAAAATTGTTAGCAAACTAGAAATAGGACAAAATATTGTCTGTTGATAAAGGGTATATAGAAAAACAACCCTGAAGCAATCATCACACTTAATTAAGTATTAAGCACTTTAATCCTAAAATTGGGAACAAAGAAAGGGTGTCTGTTCTCATCATTTCAATTCAATAATGTCCTAGAAGTATCAGCCAGTACAATAAAGCAAAAACAAAAATTGAAATTGTGTAAATACTGGAAAGGGAGAATGAAAATTGTCTTTAATCATATGTGTGATCATTTATATATAAAACCCTAAGGAACCTACAAAACAACTACTAAATCCAAAGGGTAAAATTGATGTTTTCATGGTTCATCCATGTTGTCACATGTATCAGAACTTCATTCCTTTTTATAGCTGAATATTATTCTGTCATAAAAATATGCCACATTTTAATTATCTGTTAAATAAGTTGATGGACACTTGGATTGCTTCCACCACTTGGTAATTGTGAATAATGTCACTGTGAACATTGGTGTGCAAATATCTGTTTGAGTCCCTGCTTCTAATTCTTTTGGGTTTATACTGATTAGCGGGATTGCCAGATCATACAGCAATTCCATACTTAGCTCTCTGAGAACCACCAAGCAGGCTTCACAGGAGCTGCACCATTTTGCATTGTCAACAGCAACGAGTGAGTGTTCCTATTTCCCCTCATTCTCTCCAATACTTCCTATTTCCCACAACTTACTTTTATAGCTACCTGTCATCCAAGAGAACATGCACTCTCCACCAAAGTATATTGAATGGGGTTGCTTTTTTTTTTTTACACACACACACTCATACACCTATTAGTCAGATAAATTGTTGAGTACATGGAAAGTATAAAGACTTCACTGAAAATGAAACGGCTTTCCTTCCTAATGCTGAGGAAAACTCCAAAGTGGTTAGAACACTATGGAGCTATTAATGCAGTAGCAAAAGAGATGTAATCAATGATGTAGACTTGTAATGTAGTCCAGCAAAGTGCCTAGAATTTTGAATTCCTGAAATACAAATTAGAGATATTTAAGATACCTTTAGTGTTACGAAGGAATTCAACATGGGAGAGAAAAGAGCTGAAACTTTAAGGGGGAGAAAATGCAATGCATTTAGCATTTTTATATTTTTTAGTTCTTTAGAATTGTATTGACTGAAATTTTTTTAAAGATCTTACCTACTTATAATCTATATAATTAAAGTAAGCCATATTACAATGTTAAGAAAAGCACATTGTTCTAGACCTCAGATTCATATTTGGAGGGAAGTACAGCCAGCTGAACTTTTAGGCAGGTACATGAGGTAGCACAGCCACCCAGTAAACAGTTATCTGAACTTTAAGCAGACTGTCTAGTGATAATGTAAATACTTTTATGAAGCTTTTCTTTAAAGCATGAAACCTGATGAATGAAGTAAAAAATATATTCACTAGAAATATCTGGATTAATACATATGGGATAATACATAAGGGCTTTAGGTTCCAAATAAAAAGAAAATTAAAAAAAATGAGAACTTCGCATCAGCTCAATATTTCCTTTCATTTAATGTGGAAAACAAGGTAAAATATTATTTTGAAACTTAAAAAATTTCTTAGGTCAACTTTTTTTTTCTCCTGATATTCTCCCTGGCACTTTTGGCAATTCACCTTATGTAGTATGTAACCAAGAGCATATTCTTGATTGAAAATACCTCTGGCTTCTTTTTAAGTCAAACTAAAATAATTTGCATGTGCATCACTCAGAGGTGTAAATGCAATACTGCAGAAGATCTTTTTATAACTAAATTTTCTCTTGACTTCTATTGGATAAAGAAAGCTATAAAAATCATATTCCAAGGAAATCAATGAATAATTTTTAAAGCAACCATTCACCACTGGAGAGATTTTCTTTGTAGTGCAGACTTAATAATCATTCTTCTTTTTTTAAATCCCCTTTCTTACTTTCTCTATGAGTCTGCATTTCAATTGTAAGGCATGACTGAGGTTAGGAAAGATCTTACAGAAACTATTCAGAATAACTATTGGTCCCTCAAATGCTTCTGATTTTCTTTGTTAAAGTCTAAGGTATGCCTTATGGAAAGAGAGTAGTTTTGGATTTCACTTTTAAATTTGTATAAATTGGCCATAATAATGCTTTGCTGAGGAAAAGTTACTTCTTCCTGTGCTGGGTCATGCGAGCATTCCGTATTTTCAACTTGTGTCATTTAGTCTAAGATCATTGTATATATTTTATTTTATGAAACATAGATTTTATTATTCCTATGTCTTACAACATATTGTTCTTGCATATAAGTAAATTTTGTTTTAAAATGCACACTTATTGCTCCGTGAGTTACATAGTGCAACTTATTAAGTAGATAGCTACCACTTATTAATTTATGAAATAAACAAATCAAATATTTTATTTGATTATATTCCCTTTCCACAGGAAGATGGGCATATGTATCTTGCCATGGCTCACTAGAGAATATATAACCTCACCCATCACGTTCACTTCAATGCATTGTCTATATGTGTACCAAAACAGCATTATGGCCATATAAACTTGCATCCCATCAACAATTAGAAGGAGGGATAAATAAACTTGGAAGAAGTCAGTCCTCTTTCATTCTTGGTTCCTCTTGAAAATGGCAGCCTTTTGATTTACTCAATAAATTATGGGAGAGAACCCTATTCCAAAATATACAGAGACTCACAAAGTGCTGCATCTCTTTCTCAGCGACAGGTAATTTGAATTGTTACTGCTTGTCCTTTGTCCTAGAGATGAATCTTGGCAAACCCAAAATCTTTTAGTAACTGACAGATCCTTGGATATTTGTGGCATTCATCTGTCACCTCCTGGCATGTATCTGCTGCTTTAATACATGGAGAGTACCTACCACTTCCATTCACTAAGTTCAATTAGCACAATGTCATTGGCAGAGGGGATCAGCGTAATATTGTAGGAATATTAGAATGATCAAGATTCTCAGGTCCACATAATGAAAGAAAGCCCAGAGGGAAGGTAATTAAGGCATGTTGATCATTCCTACAGGAGAGAATTAAGAATACAATCACTGGATCAATAACATAGGATGCACTAAAGGCTAGATCTATCAGCATTAGTAAAGATATATTCTGCACAGCAGCTGCTGTGTTGGCAACCAACTGGCCTAGTTCATGGTAGCCCATTATCAGGGTGGGCCATGGTGGTTCAGTGGTAGAGTTCTTGCCTGCCATACCAGAGACCTGGGTTTGATTCCCAGTGCCTGCCCATGCAAAAAAAATGTATTGACAATAAATTATTCTAATAGTAGTTAATGCCTATTGGTTGTCCATTTTGCCAAGCATGCAAAACACAAAGCTATTCAACATGGTAGCCCATTGTCATGCCCTTTTTTCATCATCTAGACAGGTGGATTGAATGGGGATCTTATGAATATTCCCTCTTCAGCATTTTGATTATTTAATGGTGGCACTAATCTGTGATATATATAAATGATTCGTCTAAGATACAATATAGCCTCTGATTTACAATTTTGATGGGTGCATTGGAGGACTTTTTGGTGGGCTTCCACTAGACTCTTATTACAACGAAGTCTCTTTTAGAAATATTTTTATTGTAATCCTTAACAAGCAAACATACAAACATTCTTGACATACAAACATTCTATACATAGTGTACAATCAGTGGCTCATAATATCATCACATAGTTGTGTATTCATCAGCATAATCTTTTTTTTTGAACATTTGTATCTCTCCAGCAAAAGAAATAGAAAAGAAAAAACTCATACATGCCGTACCCCTTGCCCCTCTCATTGACCTCTAGTATTTCAATCTACTCAATTTATTTTAACCTTTGTTCCCTTATTATTTGTTTATTTTTATCAATATTTTTTAATCATCTGTCCATACCATAGATAAACGAAGCATCAGACACAAGGTTTTCATAATCACCCAGTCACATTGCAAAAGCTATATCATTATACAATCACCTTCAAGAAATATAGCTACTGGAACACAGCTCTACAGTTTCAGGTGCTTCCCTCTAGCCACTCCAATACACCATAAACTAAAAAGGGGGTATGTATATAATGCATAAGAATAACCTCCAGGATAACCTCTCAACTCTGTTTGAAATCTCTCAGCCACTGACACTTTATTATGTCTCATTTCTCTCTTCCCCCTTTTGATTGAGAAGGTTTCCTCAATCCCTTGATGCTGAGTCCTGGCTCATTCCAGGATTTCTGTCCCATGTCGCTAGGGAGGTTTACCCCTCTGGGAGTCATGTCCATGTAGAGGAGGGAGGGCAGTGAGTTCGCTTGCCATGTTGGCTTTGAGAGAAAGGCTTCATCTGAGCAACAAAAGAGGTTCTCTGGGGGTGACTCTTAGGCCTAATTTTAAGTAGACTTAGCCTATCCTTTGTAGAGATGCGTTTCATAGGGGCGAACACCAAGATCGAGGGCTCTGCCTGTACAATGTCTCTAACTCTGTAAGTCACAGAACCACAATAAGGTTGTGCCATACCTTTATTGGATATGTGGTTCCCAAGTATTTTCTCCCATTAAGTTGGATGCCTTTTCCATTTTGTGACAAGAGACTTCTGGTGCACAAACTTTATAAAAGATTCCAACTAGCACAGAGGATTTATATGTTATTTATCTGTATTTTCTGCTTGATTTTTATGTAAATCCTATAAATTTACTAATAAAAAATATGTTTAAAAAGCACAAGTATAAGGATAAGTCAAAGAAAATTAAAAATGGGACACGATATATGAAGAGACCTATCACCAAAAAACATTTACAGAGAGCAAAGAAGCATACGAAACTATGTTAAACATTATATGTTAGGAAATTACAAACTACAATACTGAGATATCTCTGTTAGTTTTGTTAACAATCAAAAAAAAACCTTGATGATACTAATCTGGTAAGGATTTGGAGCAAAGGGATTCTCATTTTTTGCTGTTGGCAATGCAAAATAACACAGCTACTTTGGAAGACAATTTTGGAGTTTCTTACAAAGGTAAACAGTCTTACCTTATGATGATGCAACCATACTCCCAGGTATTTACACAACAATGTGAAAACTTATGTCCACACAAAAAAACATGCACAAAACATTCATACTTAATTGCCAAGATGTCCTTCAATAGGTGTCTGAGTTGCTTTGACAAATGCCACGCAATGTGTTGCCTAAAACAATGGAAATGCATTTTCTCATGATTTTGGAGGCTGGAAGGCTTGTTTCTTCCGAATGTTGGTAGTGTTTTGGCAAGATTGCAATCCTTGGGTTCCTTGGCTTTCCTGTCAGATGTTGATGTCCTCTCCTGTTTTGGTTTTCCAACTTCTAAAACAAATACCATATAATGGATTGGCCTAAACAACATGAATTAATTCGCTCATGGTTTTGAGGCTAGAAGTCCAAAATCAAACATATTAGCAAGGTGATGCTTTCTCCTCAAGAAATGTGACATGCTGAGGCTGGCTGCTGGTGATCCTTTGTCCTGGTTTTTCTGTCACATGGCAATGCACATAGCAATATCTTCTCCTTTCTCCCTGGATTCTGTTGCCTTCCAGCTTCTTCTCTTCCACTTGACATTTTCTATGTATAAATTTCATTCTGCTTATAAAGGCCTCCTGTAATATGTAATAAGGCCCAAACTGCTTCAGTTGGCCACAACTTAATTGAAAATCATATCTTACAAATGTACTATTTACAAAGGGCTCACATGTACAGTATAGACTAGGATAAAGAGCATTTTTTTTCTGGGGGTACTCCTTTCTGAGAACTCCTTTCTCTTCTGGGTTTCTATTGACTTCAGACTTCTGGCTCTTCCCTGTTTTTTGTCTTCTTTCAACATTTGAATTCCTTCTGCTTATAAAGGAATCCAGCAATCTGGGTTAAGACACAACTTTATTCAGTTGGGCCACACCTTAGCAAAATAGCATCTTCAAGAATTCCTATTTACAATGGGTCTACATCCACCAAAATGCAGACCAAGAATAAGAACATGTCCAAACCGTGCTGCACAATTGAATCCACTACAATAGATTAACTGATAGGCTGCAGCACATTCATACACCAGAACGTCTTTCAATGATAAAAAGAATGATGTATCAAGCCAAGCAAAAACATATAAAAATTGTAAATGCATATTGCCAAATGAAAGAAGCCAGAATGGAGGCTAAATACTGTATGAATTCATTAACAGTAAAATCTATAAAGGCAGTATACAGATAAATGGTTGCCAATAGTCTGGGGAGTGGAAAGGGTTGCAGAAATAAAGCACGTGGGGGGGCCACAGTGGCTCAGCAGGCAGAGTTCTTGCCTGCCATGCCGGAGACCTGGGTTCAATTCCCAGTGCCTGCTGATGCAAACATAAATAAATAAATAAATAAAATAAGAGCATGTGGCTTATCAGAGTGGTGAAACTAGTCTGTATATTCTGTACAGTACATTAATGGTGAATAGATGACAATATTCAGTTACCAGGACCTGCAGAGTTTTAAATCACAAATATTGATCCTTAAAACATGTAGATTTCTAAAAATATTGTTAAGAATGTGGAATGCTGAATGCGAGCAAAGAAGCTAACTGTATTATAAATGCATGAAATAACCTCACTGAAAAAGGCAGGGGACAAAGTGCTGACCTAAATATCTTTAGAAATGAGTATGATGTAAAATCAAAGGCAAAAGGAAATGCATATTAACTCTAGTTGATGAAGTTGTTTCCCATGGAGTTATGTATATTTAACTCTCTCTCTCTCTCTCTCTCTCTCTCTCTCTCTCTCTATATATATATATATATATATATATATATGCTATGGGGTGCCATTGCTTCTGGGTCCTTTCAGCTGATGATGCAGAGAAAAACATGTGTGTTTATCAACCAATGTATATACACAGTTCTATAAGTATTAAGAGCAATTTAGTAAGTAGATGATGGGTAACAAGAACCTGGTGTCTCACTGTTGGAGTGTGACCTCACAGATAAAGAGGTGTTGTAACTGAAATGATTCATGCAGTGATAGGTTGGAGTTAGAACTATCAGTATGGGGTCACATTTAGCTTAATATAGGTACAGATGGATCCATATAGAAATACTTATAGAACTGTGTATATACATTATACATTGGTTGATAAACACACATGTATTTCTCTGCATCATCAACTGAAAGGACCCAGAAGCAATGGCACCCCATAGCATAAGCTAAAAACCAAAGCCTTGTTTTTCAATCTCATTCTCTAATAAAAGGAACAATGATTTCTTGAAAAAAAAAAAGGCCAATTCTCTGTTGGAATGGAAAATATATATAATGAGCCTGGAGCATCATATAGTACCAAAAAGTAAAGATTTGCTCAGTAAAAAATGAAACCACAATAATGGGCATATGTCAAAGAGTAAAAGAAGCCAACTGAAAAATTTTCCTAAAGACCAAATTGGAAAAATCTGAGCAACAAATAAATAAAATACAATATTATAATAACTCAAAATATAAATTAAATATCCATACTCCATACCAATATAAATTCATGCTTGAGTTCACCTAAATGAATAGAGGAGAAAAGATGAAAATCCCATATAGAAAAACTTCAAATAATTTAGGTGGGTACTTTACCCTTAAGGATGTGAAGCTGTGCAGAGACTTTCTCCCAAAGCCTGGAAAGTGCCAAAAAAGGAGTCATTCCTCTGTAGAGAAACCTGACCAACACTGGCTTAAGCAGAATTCAAGGATATAACAATAATATGTCATGTTAATAGTAAAAATACACTTGGTATGTTGTGATGAGAATGCCACTTTACCTCTGTTGCCTTCCTGCCTCAAACCCATAACTACAATGTGTGAGAAACATCAGCAAAATCCGAATTAAGGGTTAATATACAAATTATATGACTGATATATCTCAAGTATCAAGGTTTTTATAAAAAATTAGGCAAGTTTAAGAACCTGTCACAGCAAAGAGGAGATATGAAGACCAAATGTAATTGATATCCTGCATAGGTTCCTGGAACAGGACAAGATCATCAGCTAAAAACAAAGGAAATCTGAATAAACTATGGACTCCTGTTAATAATAATGTAACAGTATTGCTTACGTAATTTTGGCAAATATACCACACTAATGTAAACTGTTAATAACAGAGGAATCTGGGCTTGAAGTTGTTCTAGTTTGCTAACTGCCAGAATGCAACATACCTAAAACAGAATGGCTTTTAAAAAAGGGAATTTAATCAGATGCTAGTTTATAGTTCTAAGGCTGAGAAAATGTCCCAATGAAAACAAGTCTATAGAAATGCCTAATCTAAGGCATCCAGGGAAAGACACCTCCGTTCAAGAAGGCTGATGAAGTTCAGGGTTTCTCTGTTAAGTGGAAGGGCACATGGCGAGCACAGTCAGATTTCCTTTCTCGTCTGGAAAGGCACATGGTGAACACGGTCAGGGTTCCTCTCTCATCTGGAAGGACACGTGGCGAGCATGGCATCATCTGCTAGCTTCTTCTCTCCTGGCTTCTGATTTCATGAAGCTCCCCATGAGGCGTTTTCCTTCTTCATCTCCAAAGGTCTCTGGCTCGTGGACTCTCTGCTTCATGGTGCTGCAGCATTCTCTGCTCTCTCTGAATCTCTTTCTCCAAAATGTTTCCTCTTTTATAGGACTTCAATAAACCAACCAAGACCCACCCAATGGGTGGAGACATGTCGTCATCTAATCCAGTTTAACAACCACTCTTGACTAAATCACATCATCCAGGGAGATGATCTGATTACAGTTTCAAACATACAGTATTGAATAGGGAATGGGATTTTGATTAAAACATGGCTCTTCTAGGGGACATACATCCTTTCAAACCAGCACAGAAGTATATAAGAACTTTTATTGTACTTTTTTTGTAAATTTTCTATAAATATAAATCTATTCTAAAGTCAGAAGTTTATTTAAAATCAATTGTTTCATATATATTATCAATGAATAATGCAACAGTCAAATTAAGAACATCATTCTTAAATAGCATCGTTTGCTATTCAAAATAGCATCAAAAAGAATTAAAAGTTTAGGAAAAAATTTAGCAAAACTCCAGATTGGTGCACTGAAAACTATAAAATACCACTGAGATAAATTAAAAAAGCACATAAATGGAGAGATGCTCCATGATTACGGATTGGAAGACAATATTGTTAAGATGTTGATTCTCCCCAAAACGGGTCTGTGGATTTCACATAATTCCTATCAAAACCCTGGCAAGTTTTTGTGTAGAAATGGGTAAACTGATTCTAAAATTTTTATGGATATACAAAAGATATAGAATAGTCAACCTAATTCTGAAAAAGAAAAGCAAATCTGGGGACTTAGTATTACTCCTTGGGATCTAACTAGGAATCTCTGCTTGAGACAAATGAAGAGCTATGTCTTCATATGTTCATATTTGTGAATATTCTCAGTGGCATATTGATAATAGCCCCAAACTGAGAATAATCCTCAAACCCATCAACTGATGCATGGATAAACAACATGTATATGGCCATCCATGGAATGGGTTACTCGGCCATAAAATATGAATACTGAGTCATGCTACAAGTGAAAGAAGCTCAAAAACATTTTGCTAAGTGAAAGATGCCAGATACAAAGGCCTGCATATTGCATGATTTCATTTGTATAAAATATCTAGAAAAGGCACGTTTTTAGTGACCATGGCTTCCCGGATTGTGAGTGGGCAGGGATGCTGACTGTCAACTGACTCAAGGGAAATTTTTTAGGCAGAGGAAACTGTTCTAAAATTGGATCGTGGTGATAATGCCACAACTCTATAAGTTTATTAAAACTCATTGAATTGTACACTTAAATGATTAAAGTTTATGGGTTATAAATTATACTTTAATAAGTGTTTTTTAAAAATCCAGATAAGTGTTCTGTTTAATTGTGTTCTGAATATTTGATTGTTTTTTTTAAGTTAAAAGGTCCAAGATCAGCACAGAATAATACAATTTATGCAAGAAAGCTCAGTCTCAGAGAGTTAAGATTTAGTCAAAAGTACAGTCTAAGGTCAGCCTCAATGGATAATTAAGAACCTAGAAGGAATGTAGAAAGTTGTAGTAATAAGCACTGGAAAATGCTGCAGCTGACAAAACTCACATGAGTGCTATTCTAACGTGTTTGAATAGGGTAGGGATGTGGGGAAAAAAATGGCAAGTAGGAGGGCTGTAGTCAGAAGCACTAAAATTGTAAAGCTGGCTCTTAGGAAATAGAGATTTAACATTAATCAGTGCTCAGAGTGGCACTAGGGTATGATGAAAATATATTGAAATATGAACAGAATCCAGAATATCAAGAGATTAGCCTAGAACCACATTGCAATTGCATTATGGTTGTGAAAGTGGAGTCTTAGAAATTTGGGCATATTGTTGAAACCAAGACAAAGAATAAACTGAAAAGACCCATGAAAGGGTGTGTGTGTGTGTGTGTGTGTGTGTGTGTGTTTGTGTGTGTGTTTGTGTGTGTGTGTGTAGGAGGAGTTGAAATTATATTTCAGAAATGTGTAATAGAACACACAAGTGAAACTTAGTATGATAGATGAGTTATCTTAAATCTAAAATAATGATGGTCCTATTCTTTTTTTAGATAAAAGGAGAGATGGATTTTTCCCATTAAGAACAAACTTTTATACTAAAGATATTTTTCTTCCCATAATAACTGACTTCTTGTTTCACTGATACATATTCACCCAGAAGTCAGCGTAACCATTTTTTTTTCTTTTGCAAAGGATATAATTGCTTTTCCTTGAATATGATCAAAAGAATGAGAATAGCATATTTTGAGGGTCTGGATGTACATCATTAACTTCTTTACTGCAGCAAGGAGAGGCATCTGATAAGTCAGAGACAAATCCCCCCATTAAGAAGCAAACAAAAAAAAAAACTTGACATATTATTGGATAGTGGCAATATGTGCATAGTATTCAGCATTTCACAAAAGAATGATCTGAATAGTTCCCTAATCTCTGGAAAGGTCCCATGAATTTCCATATTTCTATTCGTCAGAAAATAGAGAAACTAGAGGGCTTCGCTTTCTTCTCCTTTTTGAGCAAGTGTGTTTGCGGCTGATGAACCAGCTCAGAAGCCCGTCATTTAAAAGGGATCAGTTATTTAGAAGATTTTGTAAATTAAATCGCTTTGTACCTCAGAGAATATATGATTTAGGTCACTTGCAGAGCAAGCTAAAATACAAAGAAAAATAGCACTGGCCTTTTCAGGCACAGCTTCACTGAGCATCTTATTTTCTGTAACTAGACAGGGCTGGTAGCAGACGTGGAGATAGCAAGTTTTCACAAAGAGAGGTACCAAGAAGCAGTATCTCTTTCCTTTTGTTATTGTGGCCCAGGTTCCAAGTGCTTCAAATAATACAAGCAGACTAGCCCTCTCTTAGTACAGTGAATAAAAGTCTCTCATATTCTACCAGCACAGTTTCCTAGAGAGGTGGAAGGTTATGTTTACATTGTTAACTCAGTTGTTCCAATATGACAAAATGAGTATAATAAGTCTCTTAACTTAGAGCTGCATTTATAATTTTGGCCTTTTTGTGATACATACTGGTGTATACTGGTGATACTGGTCTTCCTTCCTGCGTATATGAGTAAATCAAACATGCCTTATATGTTTCAAAATTTATTTCTCATCAGTGTGTTCATCTAAATCTGCATTGTTCGGGAAATAGGGGGAGCAATGATTCCTTTACACTCCCCATTTTTAATATGAGAAATTTATCTGATTCCTTGGCAAACACATGGAATTTTTCCTAATAATGTCATCTTATCAAATTGAAGCATTGGGGCCCTCTGCCCTTTGCAATATTAGGAAACGTGTTACAATAGGTCTAATTCTTTGGGTGAACTGTGTAAATACAAATGTGCAAAGCAAATGGAATAAAATAAAGTTCTGCTGTTTATAAAGAAAGGAATGTCATAAAATTAATTTTTGAATGCAAATAATCTTCCTACCTGCTTTTATTATTTTTCATGGTTATTTTCTTATAGCAAACAAGAAAACATCACTAAGTCTAGAAATTAATTGGAAACCATTTTTAAGTCGTTCTTCTTTCTAATGAGCAAGAAATAATGAAATAGGCAAACTTATATTATTCTACTCCCCTTTACTTATTATCTTATTATTATAAAACTCCAACTGCTTTTATGGTTTACTAAATTAGTGATTCCTCTTTACCACTGCATTTTCCTTGGTGTGAAAGCTTAGAGTTAAATCAGGAAAAATAATGATTTTATATGCTTGTTTAGTATTTCAGTTGAAGTGTGAGAGGGATAAAATTCTTAAGAACTAATATATAATGGAATCAGGGTAATTGGATTATTGTTTCTCCAAGGGGTAGAAAAGGTGAGTTCAAAAGGTAAATCTTGAAGTTAATAAGAAATGCATAATTTACAACCCCCTTGATAAGACTTTCACAGATGTTGGCATGAGCTTGTCTTGAGTAATAATTAATCATTCAGCACAGAGAAAATTTTGCATACTTAGCACTGTTTTAAGGAATTTATGTCAGAAAATTTTTTAAGTAAACTGTTTAAAGAGATGTCAGAATACATAATCATATTGTATGATGAAATATTGATCAAGAATCAAAATGTAATGCCTTCTTCGTATTCATTGTTAAATATTTTGAAGGATAGATGCTAGTGAAGGTAAACAGAGAAATATTCAGTGATACATTCATCAGCCAAACTTTCGAGAGCACTCTGTTCATAAAACTCTGGACTGTGGGTCTGAAGAGGAAGAGGTGTAAGGCTTTCAGGGATGAGTTGTGACATGTGTCTGGCTGATGATAAACCATGGATCAGCTCTGGAGACTCGTTGCTTGGAGGTGTCCACCCTTAAACCACCTTTCAGATGAAGTTAGATCCCAACATATTTCTCATATTCATACCACATTGTTCTAGTTTGCTGGCTGCCGGAATGCAACACACCAAGAGACAGATTGGCCTTTAATAAAAGCGGATTTATTTTGTTAGTTCTTCAGAGGAAAGGCAGCTAACTTTCATCTGAGGTTCTTTCTTACGTGGAAGGCACAGGGTGATCTCTGCTGGCCTTCTCTCCAGGCCTCTGGGTTCCAACAACTTCCCCTGGAGTGATTCTTTCTGCACCTCCAAAGGCCTGAGCTGAGCTGGGAGTGCTAAAATGAGGTATGCTGAGCTGCTTAGGCTGTGCTACTTTGCGCTCTTTCATTTACTCACCAGCCAATTAAGTCAAACGTCATTCATTACATCTGCAGACACGCCTCCTAGCCAACTGCAGACGTAATCAGCAACAGATGAGGTTCACATACCATTGGTTCACGTCCGCAGCAACAAAACTAGGTGCCTTCACCTGGCCAAGCTGACAACTGAATCTAACTACCACACACATCTACCATAAGAAAAGAGTTCCTGTTTTCCATGTTTACCAAAAGCATTTACAAGAATTGCATGGCTGTTAAATCTGCATTAAAAAGAAAACAAATAACATGCAAAGGATAAGCTTTACCCTTGCAAAACCCCCTTTGTGATTATGGAAACTCCCCTGTCAGGTAAGTGATTAAAAAGGAGAAATTTTAGGTTGTATATATGTTACCAAATAAAGACTTAAATTAAAAAAACACAGAACCACACAACACAAAGAGTGAACTCTATTGTTAATTACGGTCTATAGTTAACAGTATAATTATAATATTGTTTTTATCAGTTATGACAAAGTTGCACACTAAAGCGAAGCATTAACAATAGGGAAAACTGTACTTCCCACATGATTTTTCTGTAAACCCATAACTGCTCTAATAAAAAAGTGATGGAAAAAAAAAAGTGGTGTGAAACTATCTTTGGAGGGAACCTGTCTCCTTTTACTTCTGATCCAAGTGCAGATGACACTGGAAATGGGAACGACATTGATTCTAGCCTTTGTGAATCTCCCCCTGCTGACTTGATCTGCTTCTCTCTTGAGCTCAGCTGTCAGTCTCCAGCTGAGAGAGTGATATATGAACATGAACATGAAATATGAGGCTATGTCCAGTTCTAACTCTGGACTTTTGGGCTCTATCCCAGCTCTGGATTCAGCTTCTATTACTTGAATACCTATTCTTTTGCAGAGCTGTGCCAAGTGATTTGGGACATGTGATTCTTATGAAAACAATCTGAGTCAGAAAAATTTCTTTTATAAATGAAGAAATGGAGGTGCAGAGGAATTAAGTAATTTGCTAGATTCATTCAGGTAGCAAGAACTGAAACTACTTTGAATCAGATCTTCTGACTCTCAGACCCCAAGTTCATATGTCCCAATTAAACAAGTTGATCTGGAAACTTTCTTTTTGTTAGATAATTTTTTGTCACTGAGAAAAAGCCTCATCCTCTGATGGGGGTTGAATTATGTTCCCTACAAAAGACAGGCTCAAGTCTTAATGTGTATTCCTATAGGCGTGGACCCATTTGTAACTAGAGCCTCTGAAGACGTTATTAGAAAAACTATGGACTCATTTGTGAAAAGGAACTTTGAAGATCATATTTAGATGAGGCCAAATGGATGAGGGTGGGTCTTTATCCATATGACTGAAGCTTTTATAAGGAGAAAAATTCAAAACAGAGACACAGATGACAGAGCAGGAGAAGTAGAAGCCAGAAGAAGCAGCCATGTGACCAAGCCAGACACCCAAGCCAAGTAACCCCAAGGATTGTGATAAGTCCACACCAGTGCTCTTCCAATTCTGGGCAAAAACAGGAACCATCAGGACCTTGCTGTTGGACTTTAGTCAACCAAACTGTAAGACATTAAATTCCCTTCGGTTAAGCCAATACGTGGTATTTGGCATAGCATCCCTGGCAAATGAACACATCCAGTTGCTTGGTCTTCTGTTACATTCTGTAACAGTTAAGATTCCTTTCTTCTCAAAGTTTTTATTTTGAATAATTTCAATCCACAATTTCACTCACAACGAATGTGACCATATGACTTTTACTTAGATTCATAAATTAGCATTTTGCCACATATTCATTCTCGCCTTTCCCCTGTAGGTATAATTTTTTCTGGAACAGATTTTAAACTATCTTACAGATATTATGTTGCATTGCTCAGAATTCAGCTAACTGCTCAAGAATAAGAGCATTTTCCCATAAAACCACCATATGTGAGGCCCCAAAAATAGTTTATTATAAACAGCCTGCTTAGATGGCAGCCTTAAGTGCTTCAAGGTCTGATGTTCTGGGGAGTCATGGTACAGCATAGCTTATGTAGACATAACATAGCACATAAAACCAATGATGCAATATGTATCTTAATGTGCATTCCTATAGGCGTGGACCCATTTGTAACTAGAGCCTCTGAAGACGTTATTAGAAAAACTATGGACTCATTTGTGAAAAGGAACTGGGAAGATCGTATTTAGATAAGGCCAAACGGATGAGGGTGGGTCTTTATCCATATGACTGAAGCTTTTATAAGGAGAAAAATTCAAAGCAGAGACACAGATGACTGAGCAGGAGAAGTAGAAGCCAGAAGAAGCAGCCATGTGACCAAGCTAGACACCCAAGCCAATGATGCAATATGTATCCAATCATATATCCCATGATGCCACCTGATGGTAGTGCTACTTTTGTGTAATTTAGCATATAAGGAACTATTGCTCTGTAAACCTCAGGGGAAAAAGAGATGAGAGAGAGAGAAAGAGAGAGAGCAGAGCAGAGCAGAGCGGAGGGAATGATTAAAGATGACCACTCTACCAGCGACTCCTTGTGTTTTCTCTCAATTTGCTAACAGACCAGAGTGCCCGACCCTTAAGATATGAAGCTGACATCATCACAGCACTTAAGAAATGAATAATAATTCAGTCATGATTTAATAATACATTTCATATTCAAATTTTTTCCAACTACCAAAAATATCTTGGGTATACTTTTAAAATCCAAGGTTCATGCTTTACATTTGGCTTTTAAGATGTCATAGAGTCTTTTAATTTAGAACAATGCCCTGGGACATTCTACATTCTAGACTTATCTGGTTGGCCTGAGTGATTAGATTCAGGTGAAATGTTATTGGCAAAAAAGGCTACATACATGATATATATATTTATTATGCCATATCAGGGAGCACATGGTGATGGTTGTCTACCTGTTGGCACTACTAAAATGTATCACTTGGTTAAGGTGGTAAATAGCAGATAATTTCAGTGCAAAGGTGTATTTTTCCCTTGATGATAGGTACTCTATAGAGTGAGACTTTGGGATAATGAGATTAGTCTGTTCCCCACCAATTTTCCACCTAATTATTTGAGAATCCATAAAGGTTTGGATTGGGGGTTGTTTTGGTTCTCTAGCACCGACAAAATGCAGTAAACCAGAAATGGGTATACAATGGTGTGTTAGTTTGGAAGCTACTGGGATGCACTATACCAGAACTCGAATGGCTTTTAAAAAGGGAAATTTAATAAGTTACAAGTTTACAGTTTTAAGGAAGTGAAAGTGCCCAAATTAAGGCACCAAACAAGAGGCTACCATCACTCAAGAAGGGCCGATGGGTCGGGAACACTCTGTAAGCTGGGTAGTCACGTGGCTGGCATCTGCTGGTTCCTTGCTCCTGAGTTCTGTTGCTTTCAGCCTCTGTTCCTGTGGGGGCTTCTCACTTTTCTTCTTCAGGGCTGGCTTTCATCTCTTGTCCTCCCTTGTCTCGCTCCAGGTTCTGGCAATATCTGCTGGGCTTCAAGCATCTGCAAATATTCTTGTTTCTGTTCACATGTCGTTATCTGTGTCAGCTCTGCTGTGAAGTTTCTGTCAGCTCTGAGGTTTCTGTCATTTCTGTAGGCTCTGTTGTTTCTAAGTGTGCTGGTTTGAAAGGATGTATGGACCCTAGAAAAGCCATCTTTTAATCAAAATCCCATTTCATAAAGGCAGAATAATCCCTATTCAATACTGTATGTTTGAAACTGTAATTAGATCATCTCCCTGGAGATGTGATTTAATCAAGAGTGGTTGTTAAACCGGATTAGGTGACGACATGTCTCCACCCATTTGGATGGGTCTTGATAAGTTTCTGGAGTTCTATAAAAGAGGAAACATTTTGGAGAATGAAAGAGATTCAGAGAGAGCAGAGAATGCTGCAGCACCACGAAGCAGAGAGTCCATCAGCCAGCACTTTGGAGATGAAGAAGGAAAACATCTCCCGGGGAGCTTCATGAAACAGGAAGCCAGGAGAGAAAGCTAGCAGATGACGCTGTGCTCACCATGTGCCCTTCCAGCCGAGACAGAAACCACTGTGTTCACCATGTGCCTTCTCGGATGAGACAGAAACCCTGAACTTCATCAGCCTTCTTGAACCAAGGTATCTCTCCCTGGATGCCTTTGATTGGACATTTCTATAGACTTGTTTTAATTGGGACATTTTCTCGGCCTTAGAACTGTAAACTAGCAACTCATTAAATTCCTCTTTTTAAAAGTCATTCCATTTCTGGTATACTGCATTCCGGCAGCTAGCAAACTAGAACACTAAGGATTCTATAAAATGTTTTCTTTTTTAAAGGACTGTAGCAAACTAATCAAGACCCACCTGAATTGGGTGCAGTCACATTTCCATCTAATCAAAAGGTCACACCCACAATTGGTGTGTCACATCTCCATGGAGTTATTCTAATCAAAATTTCCAACCTACAATATTGAATCAGGATTAAAATAAACAGCTACTCCCACAAGATTAAGTCAGAATTAAAACATTGCTTTTCTTAGGTACATAATAGATTCAAACCAGTATGAATGGGCATTTATTAGCTTATATTTTATAGTTGTAGGACCATGAAATTGTCCTAATTAAGGAATCAACAGGATGATACCTTCTCTGAAGAAAGGATGCTTGTATCTGGGACCTCTGGCACGTGAGACATCATATGGCTGGCATTTGTGCTGAGTCCTTTTCTCCAAGGTTTCTTTTTTAGCTTCTGGCTTCAGTGGCATCTCTGTTTTCTGTGTGTTCTCTCTTAGTTTCTCCAAGCTTTTTCTTAATTTTATATCTTTGAGTTTTATCTTCTTGTAAAGGACTCCAGTAAGAGGAGTCTATTACTTACTTTGTATTACTTATTCCATTCAGAAAATTTGATTTTAAGTTCGAACCCGTCTGGAACATGAGTACCCTCCTCCCTCATGAAGCTGGTATTATGTGTCAAATGATTTCTAATTCTTTAGTATCAAGGGAAACGGGAAAATGTGGATGCCTGAAGAATATATATATTAAGAGGAAATATTTCATAGGTTTGTTATGTGAATTAAATTAAGCATGACTGACAGATTAAAGCAACACATCCATTATCCCTCCAATAATCTAATGGCTGCCTGCACTGCATCCACACCAATGACCAGATGTCATTTGTGCTCTACTGGTATTATCCTGAGTCTCCTCGTGAATGGGTATCTGAGTGTCCCAAAGGATAGCTGCTCTCTTGCAAAAGTCAGGAGTGCAATGTACAGATTGTCATTAATGGAGAAGAAGAGAGAGGTATATGCTGCTACACCAGTAAGGAAGGGTTAGAGATAGGACTACGAGATAAAATACAGGGCACCCAATTAAATTGAATTTCAGATAATCAATGAATATTTTTGTTTTAGTGTTAACTGTGGCCCATTGTTTTCACTGTTTTTTTTTTTAATTCAAATTTAGCTGGGCATCCTGTAGTTTTATTTGATAGGCTGACAACTCTAGAAACAGACTTTCTACATAGCTCAAACTAGAAAAGAATGAGTAATAGTGTTACAAAGGAAATGGAATGGCAGCTATGTTTTCAAGCCATCAGAATAGGTTTGTTTCCTGCTCCGATTCATGCCAAGAATGAATTCTCCCCTTCCAAGAAGGCAGCTTACCATGAGGGTGGTGAAATAAATTATTACCCAGTTGGGGCTTTTGTTTTTTTTTTTTTGAGAATAAAAGATAGTGCTGTTATGAAATACCCTAAAATGTTATAAATATTCAAGAACTTTCCAAACAGTCCAGGATACATGCCACCCTATTACCATCCCATCCCCTGTCAGAATGGATTTTACATATATAATATGATACATCTAAACTGAAAATCTTGGGAAAGGCCCAGCGGGATCAAAGGAATCATTCAATATCAGCAGAATTTACTGGGTCCTTCTTCTTGAGGCTCTACTTGCCTCAGCATTGTCATGATTTATATGGATTTCAACTGATTTCAGTAACTCCAGGCTTATATTCCATCTACTGTCAGGGTCTCGTCTCTACCTTCTTTACAGGTTGGCTTTATTCTCCAAGACTAGATTCATCACCTGGGAAGACCCATGGTCAAGGGCAGCTCTGAACTCACATGCTTACAGCTTTTGTCCAAAGAAGAAATGATTTTTTTTTTTAATAGCCTATGTTTGAAACTTGGGGGAGCCACTGGACAAATGAGCTTGCCCCATTCCCTTCCACTGAGCTACTGCCCTCACCATTCACTTGGGTCTGATGGATCAGCCCAGTTTGGGTCATAAACTGACCCATGTGTCCAGGAGGGTAGTGTTCCATTCAGAAAGGGAGGACCCAGGGAGGTAAAGCAATGTGTAGATATTATATATAGTATACATTGTTATATTTTACATACAGGTGTAGTAATAGCATGAATCTCATGGAAGCGTTGTGAAAGCTGAGGGAGATAAACTATGTAAAGGGGTTTTAAACTCTAAAATGGATCATACTGAATGAGATTGTTATTTTAACTTGGCTGTGCGTTCTCAAAAATAGAACAATTAGCTTTCTGACCACTAGATGGCGGTCAAGTATAATCAGACTATTAAAATGCTGTGTTAAACCCTCAGTATACATTTAAAAAAAATGGCCTTCAATAAGCCAGAGGTGAAATAAAACCAGTTTAAACAGAGGTTGCCTATACCTGGAAAATAATATAATGTTTCTCAGTTTTGTTTTATCCAACTCATTCATTCACTCATTCAAAAGCATGTTTGCCAGATATTCAAAATGTTTACCGTATGCTTTTTTCCAACAACATTATTGATCTGTAATTTACGTCTCATAAAGTTCACCCATTGAAAGGGAATGATTCAATGTTTTTAGTATATTTTTTTAGTTGTGCAACCATCATCATAATCCTATTTTAGAACATTTCCCTCACCCCCAAAATAATCCTGTACCTTTAGCACATTCTCCCAACTCTCTCCTCAAATGGAAGCAATCACTAATTTACCTTCTTTCCCTATAGATTTGCCTATTCTGAAAAGTGTCTAATTTTTAACTAGAGCTTCTGGAGTTTGAGTTCTCTGTCAGGGAAATCAACATAAATCAACAGTATTTTCTCACAGAGTGATATGATTAATGTGTGAGCATTCACACTTTTTCACTCTCTTATTCACTCACTGACTTGTTTTCTATACCTGGTAATATATATTTCTGATTTGATTCTTTGCCAAAAGAGTCGAGCTTGAGCCTTACTGGAAGTTCAGCATGGGTTCCTCAAGTTGTATGAAGGAACCAGTGAGCTGGGATTTGGGATTCTCTTTAGTACATCTGTTCTAGCCAGATAGGATCAATATAAATCTGTGCTTCACAAAAAACAACCAATAATGAAAACTGTCTATTGAAAACTTACTGTGTGCTTGGCAGCATCTAAGAACATTACGTGTATTAATGTATTTTAGTGTGTAACCATATTTTCGTAGAATAATATTGTCAATCTCTCAAAGCTGTTGTGAATGAGATAAAGAATGTAAATGAGTGGTGGAAGCTCTAATGCCTTATGATGGATTATTCTATTACTCTAAATTGTTCCTCTTCTATAATTTTGGGTTTTGAGAAAACTGAGGCACAGAAGGTCTACAAAGCTAGAAAGTACAAGAATCCAAAGTCAAACAAAGGTGATTTGTCTCCGAGCCCTAAGCACACAATATATTGACCAATATAAACTCGTGGGATGTACGTCAGTTTTATTAACTGTCATAAATTCAGTCCTGCTATATTAACTGAAATGTAATAAGTACTTAATGTTTTTAGAATAACTGCATATTTTGTTTTATAAAATTTCAGTTTTGAATAGTCTTTTAAAGAATATCTTGCACCTAAGTGAGGAAAAATCTAACTATCCCAAATGAAGATTTTCAAAAACTTGTTCCCCTTTTAAAAAATCCGCCAACAATACTTTTATGTGGAAATTACTCATATTGCAAAAAATGACTCTGCAGCCGATTGCTGCAGATAGTTTATATACTTTTGAAATGTTAAGATGTTCATGAGACCTCCAAGTCTAATGAAATATATGGACTAGTAAATAGGCAAGCAGCAGTATGACACCCGAAATTGTTTGGAGAGGGGAGAAAGAAAACATCTGGCCAGGCCTGTGAATGCAGAGAATGGGGAAAGGTTGGAAATGTCTTCTTGGAAGAAGTGGCCCCCGAAAAGAGGTTTGAGGAGTAAATAGACATCAGAGTGGAGTGGGATGTGAAAGTCACTGGAACAGCAGTAGATCATCTATGAAGAGGAAACACGGTGCTGTTGGAGATGGGGGCACAGATTTGGGTATGAGTTTGGAAAGGAAGAATTCAGGTCATGAAGGACTTTTTATGCTATGGTGAGGAGCTTGGAGTTTGTTCTGTCAGCAATAAAGAGGGTCCACTGGAAGTCTTCAAATGAGGAAGATTTAATCAAATGTTTTTTTCAGACAGGCAGCTTCACTTTAGTTGTAGAAAAAAACAGAAGCAACAAGGATGGCTGATTAGTTGAAGGCAATATGGCCAATCAGGATGTTGTAATATTTCAAAGGAGATAATATAAGGACTTGAACCAAAACAAAGACGGGGGGGAAAGTGCATGGCTTGGGAGATAGAATACAAGTAGAATTGCCTATGTTTGGTGACTTATTGAATATGGGAGATGAAAAAAAAAAAAAGGAGATTCAAAGCTTGCAGCTAAGAGATTTGTTTGAGTGGGTAAGAAGTTATACCATTTACTAGAATAAGGAATGCAAAAGGAGTGGGTTATGGAGCGACTGGATAGAGGTAAGCCTGGACTTGGTTAATTTGAGGTTGAGGACATTCAAATGGAATCATCCTGTTACCAATTTAATTGTAAGGGTGTGAAGCAGAAGATAAATGTGGGCTGAAGAGAAACTTTACAGAGATGTAAGCATATCAGAAGTAGTAAAGGTAATAGAAATAGGAAGAAAAAACTATTTTAATCCCTTTCTCCATTAACCGTACTGGCAAACCCCTTATCATTCTTTTAGTCTTGGTTCTGTTGCTTCCTTTTCTGTGAAATCTTTTCTGCCTCTTTAAAGCAGACACAAGTTCACAAGTGTACATGATATTCTTGCATTTTGACATGTATATCAGAATAGTCATCAACTTGAAATTGCTTAGTTCTATGTGTCCATTGAACAATGAGCAAAGGGGTCATGGCTTTTTATGTTTCTTTCCCCTTTTATTTTCAAGCGTAGCAAAGCTCTTATTACATAATAGGTGTTCAGAAATCTTTCTAGAGCTAATCTTTCTAAACAAAACTCAAATGATTTTCAAATTTTTATTATCAATATGTAAAAAACAAAGTACATACTGTAGGATTTGGCAAATGAATTTGTATGATGCTATGCATTTTGATTTAAAAAAAGGCTAGCTTGTTTTGTTTTAAAATTAGCAGTGCCTAAAATCCTTACATTTCAAAACTGCTAAATAAGAATCAGATGCTTTTAAATGTTTAATGAAAAGGTTTATGTGCAACTGTTGTGATTTGCATACTTGCCTTTTTATGTTCAGTTTATTGTGGACCATTAAAAGAAACTGAAGCAATGCTTCCAGTAACTCTAAATACTGTTAATATAACAGCTTAGACCATTATTTATTATTATATGTTTCCATTGAGAAATCCTTGTAATAAAGTAAGTTCTTAAAAATTTGCTAGTTTGACTGTAAATATAGCACTTAGGATGCCTCATGATATATTAACTAGTTTTTCTGACTTTGGTTGCTAGCAAGAGTGTAGGATAAACAAGATGCAATTTTAATAAGAAATTGAGAAAGTTGATCATTTTATTCACATTATTAAGAAAGATTAATGATATCTGAGCTAAACTGACAGCTCTGATATTTAATATAACAAACATTGGGAGAAGATTTTTAAAAATATCTTAAAACCCAAGGCTGTCTCTGTGGTTACATAAGGAGTAAGTTGGCAAGTCTAGAGTCCTGGACTCGTCTAATTCTCTTGCCATTGCATAGACAAATTGCTTTGAAATTCTTACATGAAAATGTACGAGTTCTAAAGTGAGGGTATGTAACCTCTATGAAGCTATATGATATGTTGATTTTAGCAATGGCCCTTAAAAATTGCTTAGAAAATTATGTGTGTTCTAGTTCTAGTTCCTCCTCTTAGGAGAAATAGAAAGAGTTAGTTAGCACCATTGTCAAATAAACTTCATTTGATCCTTCATTTCCTTTTTTCTGTTTCCCTAAAGCATCAGTTCTACCTGATGAGGTTCTGTATATCCTTTCAATTTTCAGTCTGGCTCCTTCCACCTCATCTGTTCTTAGTGTCCCTGTGTAAGTGTATTGCTGGGATGGGGTGATGAGGGATATTGTACAAAGTTCTTTATACATCAATGATTTATCAGTCTGGGGCCAGACAAAAACAGCTGGACTCCTCCAATAGGCAAACCAATGAGATGATATTGAAAAACTATCTGAAAAGGTATGGGAAAGGTGTGAGGAAATCAATTAGATATGTGCATCCCCTGGTGTTCGTAACATCTGGTAGCGTTTTTTTATGATCTCTAGATGTGGAGGGAGCAGAAGAAGGAGTAGTTATGAGGACCCTGAAATGAGTGGATGACATCAAACAGTGACCCAGCCATGAAGGAGCTGGGAAAGCAAAGCAACCCATCCTTGTACTCCTCCTGCCCTCTGGTCTGCCACCAGGATATATTTTGGGCTGAATCCACACTGAAGACAAAGGATATGGGAGTACATTTGATGCAGTTCACAAAGGTTGGTCTCTCAAAGTCAGATGAGATAGGAAGGGTGGGACTGAATCGGGAAGATAAATGGGGAACAGCAGGCACCCAGGTTTATAGACAGGAGGAACTCTAAGGTCTCTTCCCTTCAAGACTCAATGACTCTCCCCTTCAAGAAGAGGGAGTATGGCCCTGTCTATCTCTTGATTTTGGACTTCAGGTCTCCAGAACCATTAGACAATAAATTTCTAATGTACAAGCCAACTAGTCTGCGGTATTTTGTTGTGGCAGAGCTGGCAAACTAAGAAAATCTGGAACCATATCCTTGCTTAGTGTCTTCCTTTTCCACACCATGCTTGCCCTACTCTTTTACATGCTTCTCCTGAGAACAATCCTTCAACAGCCACTTGTCAAAACAACTGTCTAAGGGTCATGTCTAGAGAATCTGACCTAAGGCATACATCCCAATAATTTTCAGACAATTGAAAAAACAAGTTTAAAAAACAGGGAGAGAAAAGTAGGATAATGATGTTTATTATTTTGAGGAGAAAAAAATCAAGCCAGAAACAAAATTAAAAAAAAAGTATAGATTTGGCCACTTAAAAATGTTAAAAGTCAAGATGTAAAAATCAAATATACTCAAGGAAAATTGGGCTATATTTGAGTCAAGGAGTTAATTAATATCTTATAACTAAAATGGACAACAGCACAGAAAAAAAATTCAAACACTGTAATTTATAATGGAAAAAAGTATATGGCCAGCAAAATAATACAAAACTCAAACTAAAGCAATATGGTACCATGTTGTGTGTATAGTATATTAATTGTTTTTATACTTGTGAATTGTAATACTCAATGTTGGTAAGAATGCGGGTTAAAAGATATTTTTCACTATGATTTTGGGAATGTAATTTGGTATTTATTTTCTGGTGAGCATTTTTTCAGTATGCTGCTTAATGTTATATATATTTTTTTCTTGCAGGAATTCCATTTTTAGTTGCTTATTTTCAGTGAGGAAAGATATGGTTCAAAGTTATTTTTAATAGCATGTTTGTAGTGCTCTTGAGTATTATATGAAGAAGTTGGAAAAAGTTAAATGCTAAAGATAGTGTAATGAAGAAGTAAATGATGGTAAAAACAATAGCTCCAAATGGTTTTACACATTATGGTTTTCTTTTCATATGAATATATGATTTACAAAATAATAGATATTATTATTATTCACGTTTATACAGACAATAACCAGATCTCAGAGAAGTGAAGTGACACCCAGGATCAAAGGTCATTCACTTCTGGAACTATTCCCAACTCCAAACCAATATGTAATTCTATTTTTGCTTAATCTGGTATAAAACATAGCCATTAGAAATCATATTATAAAAGAATATTTGTTGTCATTTTAAGCTGCTAAGTTTGTGGTTATTTGTTATATGACAATGGATAACCACAACACAAGTTCCCTGGAACGAGTCGGAAACTGTACTAAGTTCTTTACATACACTACTTGTTATACCCTCAAAACAACTCTCTGTCATTGCTATTGTCTCTTCTTGTAATTGAAGAAACCAAAACACTGGGAGTTTACATTGGGAATAATAAGTAATTCAACCTACCTTTAAGTTTTATTGTCAGGGCTGAGTGAAGAGTTTCTTCTATCTATCATTGTTTGCAGTATGGAAGGAAGCAGAAATCAAATGCTGAAGTGCCACTCCTTTGGCAGAAAGAATAGGAACAAAACAAACAATAACTAAATTCGACCGCCTCAAAATTAGAACCTATATTTATATTTGCATACATATATATGATCAGACAAATAGAGATTGTTTTACTACTTCCTTTCTAATTAGGATTCCTCTTATTTCCTTTCTTGATAATTCCTCTGGCTAGAACTTTTAGCATAATGGTGAATGGCATTGAAAGTAGGCATCCTTGTCCTGTTCCTGGTCTTAGGGGAAAAGCTTTAAGTCTTCCACTATTGAGTATACTGTCAACTGTACATGATTTTTATATTCTATTTCTCATCTTGAGGAAGTTCTCTTCTATTCCTAGTTTTCTAGGTGTCTTTTTAAAGCAAGAAATGTTGCTAGATTTTGTCAAATGCCTTTTCTGCATCAATTGAGATGATTGTATGTTTTTTCCCTTCATTCTATCTATGTAATAGATTACAGTGAATGATATGTCGAACCATCCTTGCATTTCTGTAAGAATTCTCAATTGAACATGGTGTAGAATTCTTTAATGTGCTATTGAATTCTGTTTGCTAATATTTTTGAGGATTTTTCCATCTATATTCAGGAGAGATTTCGGTCTGTAATTTTCTTTCCTTGTGATATTTTTACCTAGTGTTGGTATTAGGGATATGCTGGCATTACAAAATGAGTTAGAAAGAGTTCCCTTCTTTTTAAATTTTTGTAAGTATTTGAGAAAGGATGATGTTAATTCATCCTTGATTGTTTGATAAAATTCACTAGTGAAGTCATCTGGTCCTAGAATATTCTTTGTTGAGAAGTTTTTGATTACCCATCTAAATTCTTTATTTTTATTGGTCTGTAGAGTTTTCTATTTCTTCTTAAATTGGTTTAAGAAATTTGTGCATTATAGGACTTTTTTACACCTTTCTAGATTGTTTAATTTGTAGGTGTACAGTTATTCATAAGATCCTCTTTTGAATCTCTTTTTAATTTTTGATTAAAAAATAATCACTTTTATTTCTGTAAGATTGGTAGTAATGTCCCAGATTAGTTTATGATTTTACTTATTTGCATCTTCTTTCTTTTTTTCTTTGTCAGTCAGTCTGTGTTTGTCAATTTTTTAATCTTTTCACAGAAACAGCTCTTGGTTTTTGTGCTTCACTCTATTGCTTTTATATTCTTTAATTCATTTATCTCTGCTCTAATCTTTATTATTTCTTTCCTTCGGCTAACTTTGGGGTTAGTTTCCTCTTCTTTTTTGCAGTTCCTCCAGGTATGGGGTTAGGTTGCTGATTTGAGATATTTAACCTTTTTTTTATGTGAGCAGTTAGAGCTATACATTTCCTTCTGAACACTGCCTTTGATGCATCTTATAAGTTTTAGTATGTTGTGTTTTAGTCATCTGAAAATATTATCTAATTTCTCTCATTTTCTTCTTTTACCCATTTGTTGTTTAAAAATGTATTCTTTCATTTCCACATATTTATAAATTTTCTACTTTTACTTCTGTTAATCATTTCTGGCCCCATCCTACTGTGGTTGTAGAAGACACTTTCTATGACTTCAACCTTTTGAATTTATTGAAATTTGTTTTGTGACCTAACATATGGTCTATTGTAGAGAATGACCTATGTGCACTTGAGCAGAATGTGTATTCTGCTGTTGCTGGGTGAAGTGTTCTATACATGACTGCCATATCTTGTTGGTTTTTAACATTGTTTGAGTTCTCTATCTCCTTAATGATCTTCTGCCTAGATATTTTATCCTCTGTTGAAAGTTATATACTAAATTATCATACTATTCATGAAGAACTAATTATTTCTCCCTTCAGTTCTGTCTGTGTTTGTTTTATATATTTGGACCTCTGTTATTAGTATAATATATGTTCAAATTGTTTATCTCCCTGTTGAATTGTCTTTTAAAATAATAGGAAATGTCCTTTCTCATCCTTTTTACAGTTTTTTGACTTAAAATATATTTTATCTGATATTTGTATAGCCACCCCAGTTCTCTTCTATTTTATTTTATTTACTATTTACATGAAATACTTTTCCCTCCTTTCACTTGCATCCTATTTGTGTCTTTGGATTTAAGGTGAGTCTCTTAAAGACAATGTATAGCCAAGGCTTTCTTTCTTTTTTTTTTTTTTTTGCATGGGCAGACACCGGGAATTGAACCTGGGTCTCTGGCATGGCAGGTGAGAACTCTGCCTGCTGAGCCACTGTGCCCTGCCCTCAAGTCTTGCTTTTCAAACTCTCTGTTTTGGAGAGTTTAATCTTTTACATTAAAAGTAATAACTGATAATGCAGGACTTATTTCTACCATTCTGCAATTTGTTTATTGTGAGTTATATATTTTAGATTCTTCATTTCTTCCATTACTTGCCTAATTTTGTTTAGTATATCTTTTGTAGTGAGTCCTTTATAATCCCGTCTCATTTCCTTCTGTATATTTATTTTTAGATATTTCCTTTTTGCTTCCATGGGCCTTGAGTTTAACATTCTAAAGCTATAAAATCTCATTTGATTTGATTCCAATTTAACTTATACACAAATTATGTTCCTATTCCCTTCTACCCACCCCCATGTTGTACTCATCACAAATGACATCTTTATACATTGTCTGCACTGCACTACAGATTTATGTTAGCTTTTATATCATGTTAGAAGAAAAATGTAAACTTGCAATATAAATGTACCATAGTACTGATTAATATTTACCCAGTGTTTCCCTTTCCTGGAGATCTTTATTTCTTTATACATCTTCAAGTTATGGAATACTGTCCTTTCTTTTCCACTGAGGAACTCCCTGTAGCATTTCTTACAGGGCAGGGCAAATGCTTACAAACTCCTTCACTTTTGTTTACCTGGGAAGGTCTTAATTGCACTCATTTTTGAAGGGCAGTTTTGCCAGACACAAAATTCTTAGTTGACAAGATTTTTCTATAAGAATATTAAATATTTCACTCAGTGTCTTCTCAGCTCCATGGCTTCTGATAAGAGTTCAGCGCTTAAGCTCTTGAGGAAATCTTGCATGTGCTGAGTCACTTCTCCCTTGCTGCTTTCATGATTCTCTCTTTGGCATTGTTTATTTTTGGTGGCAGGGATGGGTGAGGGTGGGGTGCATGGTCTGGGAAACGCATTGGCATTTGACAGCTTTGTTATAGGCATGGATTTCTTCGAGTTCATCCTGTTTTGAAATCATTGAGATTATGGGATGCGTATATTCAAGTGTTTCATTAAACTTGGGACATTTAAGCCATTAATTCTTTATATGTACTCCTTGTCTTTTTCTCTTTTAGGACACCAATATTTAAATCTGGACATGTGTGATGGTGTCCCACAGTTCTCTCAAGCTCACTTTTCTTCATTTTTATTTATTTCAGTTCCACAGACTGGATAGTTTCAGTTGTCCTATCTTCAAGCTCACTGATCCTTTATTCTGCCAGTTCCAATCTGCTATTGAACACTTCTACTGAATTTTTAATTTAAATGATTACACTTTCAGCTCCATTATTTCGATTTAATAAATTTTCTATCTCTATTGAAATTCTGATTTTGTCCTTATGTAATTTTCTTGACTTCTTTAGTTCTTTGTGTTTGTTTTCCTTTAGCTCTTTTATCATATTTAAGACTGTTTTTTTAAGTCTTTGTCTAGCATGTCCAGTGTCTGGTCTTTCTCAGTGAACTTTTCTGTCAAATTAATTTGTTCCTTTAAATGTGCCATATTCTCCAGATTTTTGTATGCCTTGTGGTTTTGAGTATTTTTATGTGTTAACTCTGGAAATCATATCTTCTCCTATGGATCTGCATGATTTTTTTTCCCATTCTGTTGTTGAAAACTATAGCAATCTATTTGTTTAGTGACTTTTCCAGACTATTTATACAAAGATTGTATCCCTTGATATTTGTAGATACCATGGTCTCTGTTCCTTAAACTTGAATTTAGCTACTGCTATGACAGAGTGTTCCTTGGATGCCAGGAACTAGCAGAAAAAGAAAGAAAAGCAAAACAAGGGAAGGAAGGAAGGTGGGGGG